>JAVKPL010003689.1:0-20185 GCA_032173675.1 Gastrolobium villosum
TTTGGCCATAATTCACGGATTTTCACTAATCCATCAATTCTAACTTCACAATATAATATTAAAATTCACATTTAAATATATGAGGTGTTATAATCTTCACTCTTTTCTTATTTCTTTGTTTTCTTTTTCTATTCTAGTTTTTGTCCAGGAGTGCAAAAAGATAAGTGTGGGGAATTTGATGACTCATATTTTATTGCACTTATTTGTTGCTCTTGATTAGTATTTTTAGGATTTATTTGAATAAAATAATGATGTTTTGAGTTAATTTACATTTTTTAGTGTTTGATTGGGTTTAATTTATTTTCTTCAGAATTTTTCAACTTTACGCTACTTCTGTATTTTGGCCATATCTCGGTCCACAGTTGTCGGATTGACTCCGTTCTTGTTGGGTTTTTCAGATAACACAGAGGGCTACAATTCTTATGAAGAGCTCGAAGCCCAATTCGGACTGGAAGCTGGTCGATTTCTAACGCCAAGAAGACCATGTTTTGCTGAAGTTTTAGACTTGTAATTAAGTTTTATTTTATTTTGTATTTTAGACGAATGGGCCGGGCCGATCTGAATTAAGCCCAGCCCACATTGGTTTCTGACCTAGGTGCATATGAAGCACAAGGGAAGGAAAACATTTGGATTATTATGTAATTTTCAGAATTGGGGATCAAGACTTTTTCTCTGAAGCGTTCTTCGCGTTCTTCTTCTTTTTCTTTTTCTTTTATGCAATTTGATTTGTAATCATGTTTATCCTAGCCATGCTAGGCTAAACCCCTTTTAATCAACCAAGGGGAAGGGATTCCATGGATCTGTTTAGAGGATCTGCGATCAATCTCAGATTTGTTTCTTTACCCTAACTCAGATCAATATCGTGCGATTGTGGATATTCGATCTGAGGTTCGCGATTGCGATTATGGGTGAAGAATGATCATCAGATTTGATGATCCGATTAACCTCAATCGGAAATAAGGATTCTGAATCAATTGAGATTAATCGTGAATTTGGTAATTTTTCTAATTCTTTAACCAGATTTGTTTCTTTTCCTAACTCAGATCGATATCGTGCGATTGTGGATATTCGATCTGAGGGTCGCGATTGCGATCATGGAAAAGGAATAATCATCAGATTTGATGATCCGATTGTTCTCAATTGAAAATAAGGATTCTGATTCAATTGAGATCAACCGTGAATTTGGTAATTTTTATCCAATGAAGGACGTCCATGGAACCCTAACCCTAGGTTGGTTAATTTTGAATTACGAATTTTAATTCCAATTTTATATTCTGCCTTTTAAATTATTTAAACTGAAATCAAAACCCCCCTTTCATTTTCTATTTTCAGCAACGATTTTCACCCAAACAATTTCCTTGAGAGACGACTTAGGGTTTCCACTTTACTGCAAATTTTCTGAATCCTAAATAAAAATAATTTTTAATTTGCACGAGTTCGACAGCTCGTGTCAATCATTCACTCTTTAAGCCCAATGGGCTGTAGTGTGAGGGGACGTGTTGAGATATGTAATCCCACATTAGTTGGATGAACAACTAATGTAGCCTTTATAACGCCTTGGGCACTCCCACCCTTTGAGCTAACTTTTGATGTGGTGTATCCCAAGATTCTTTTGCTATCTATACGACAAAATACTAGCTGTTAAACAGTACTTTTGGCATGCAACTTATGGCAATTTTTTATGTATCTTCCTCTGCTCAAATGCCTTTCAATACATTGAAACTTCTTGACAATTATTGTCTAAGAGGCAGAGCATGATGACATATGATATTTGCATATCTTTAAGTATATATTTTTTCATTTTAATATTGCCTCCTGTTAATAGTCACATCATTGCAACGTTGTCGTTATCAAAATGGACACATCAAATAAAAAATATTAATGGAAACATCAAATAAAAAATATTAATGGAAACAGAAAATATTTTCACAAATCAAATGCACCCTCACATTTTCTTTCTCTGCAAAACTGCAGGTGTAGTTTGCATTTTTTCATAAAACTTAAGATAAAAGTTACAATCTCCTGTAAAATTTCCTTAAAATTTAAGTTCAATTGAAAATCGTTTTTATCAGTAATTATTAAATTCCATGTACTTCATATTTTAAAAACTTCATATCCAATAAAATATGCAACATGTTGACTACATATCTACATATTTACAGATTATATGGATTCAGATCAAACGTCAAAATTATATTTTTCACATTTATGAATAAACTTCCAGATTTAATTATGCTAAAACTTAAAGGATGTTAGGCACTAAAATAAATTGTTTCCCTATGACTTGCATTTGCATCTGAATTTAATAATTTATTCAACAAGCAACCAATAAACCCATTCATCTAAATTTATTTTCTTAATTTTCAAATAAATATATAAATAAATGAAATAAAGAAAAGTGTAAAACACAATATCAAGAATAAAATATTGGATAAATATGTATACCCTATGTGTGACGTGTTGTAACTTTACAACATGACGCAAGTGGTGACTACCCACTAGCTCTTGTCATATAGTATGAAAGGAAAAAAGTAAGCAGTAGCGGCAAGACAAAGTAACAAAGGACACAGCAATGTCTACATCTTAGCTAACCCATTTTTGTGACTTTGTCTCAAACAAAACTCTGCCGTCGTGTCAATCAAACCAATTTGAAGTTGTTTTATCCTCATCTCTTAACATTCGCAAGAAAACAAAAGTAGACAGATCAATTGTTTGAATCATGGAGATGGATCTCTTTTTCTTATGGGTTTTATTAATCTCGTATTAACATAAGATAGTTATTTGTAGAGAAAAAATAGATGGATTTCACCCTTATAAGAAGAAAAAAAAATAATATATGAATATCGAAGTGAGAAAATATAAGAGAAGATATCTTATGTAAAAGAAGAATAATATTTCATTTTTCTTATTGGCAGTAATGTATGGGGCAGAAATATGAACCTACTTTCAATGAAAAATTACTATCACCTATGTAGCACCGACACCCGACACGGGACACATGACACATGACACGACGACACGTTAATTCTAAAAAATGTTACATTTTGAGACGTTAGGACACGTTTTGATATTAAATAATTTTTTTAATTTATGTAGTGTATATTATAATTAATATTCAATAATTTAACAAAAAGATGAATCTAAACTCATAATATTCATAAATTTTGCAAAGAAACATAAGATATCCCAAATATTTATATTAAACTCAATAAAATGGTAATCGCAATCCAATGAAACTAATAACGGGAACTAAAAACTCAACACACCGCAATCTTTGAACCTTTTTTTGAATATTTATAACGCCTGTTGAAGTGTCGGGGAGTCTCGGAGTGTCCGAGAGTGTCGGGAAGTGTTGGTACTTCATAGATTATGAGTGTATTCTGTGGCGGAGCCATAATTTTAATTGAGGGGCGAAAATAAAACCCAACTGATTGCAGAGTCATGACTAAAGTAAAATTCATTCAATATAAACTCAAATTTACTTCATTCAATAAACTCCCTCACATACTCTTTCATGTTTTTTCACCTACTTTGTTCGCTCTAAGGTGACAAATTCTTCAAATCTGGGGAACCTGTTCAGAAATACCGTAACAAAAAGAAGATAGGAGATGTTTCAGAACAAGTACTAAAGACTTACCATGTAAGCCTTGAGGGAATCATATCCAAGAACAATATCACCCAACTTTCCTGAACACAAACCAGAGTGAAAGAAAACAAAATGTAACTAAAAATAAAAATAAAAATAAAAATGAATAGATAAAGAAGCAATATTGGAAGTTTTGAACTCTGAAGAGATGTGTATGTACCATTCTTATCAGGAAGGATTATGAGTTATACAAATAGCGGACTTATTATCACACAGCAGTTTCATAGGTCCCTCACATTTTATTTTGGATCATCAAGTACAATTTTTAGCCACAGTGACTCACAAATGTCTTGTGCCATAGCTCGAAATTCAGCTTCTGCACTTGATCTGGAAACCACATCTTGTTTATTGCTTCTCCATGTCACTAAGTTACCGCAAAGAAACATGCAATAACCAGTGGTAGAACGACGGTCAGTCACGGATCCAGCATAATCAGCATCAGTGTAAACTTCTAAAGATAGATTGCTATCCCGTCGGAACAACAATCCTTTACCAGGAGTAGCTTTAAGATACTGAAGAATTCTCTCTACTGCCTGCATGTGTTTCTCCTTTGGATCATGCATAAACTGACTGACAACACTAACAGCATAAGCTAGGTCTGGTCTAGTATGAGCCAGATATAGCAATTTCTCAACTAGCCGTTGATATTGTCCTTTATCAACTAGAGGACTCTCCTCTTCATAGCCTACCTTGTGATTATACTCAATAGGAGTATTAGAGGGTTTACACCCGAGCTTTCCTGCTTTTTTGAGAAGATCAAGAACATATTTCCTCTGCTGATGAAAATTCCTTTCCTTGAATGAGCCACTTCTATCCCTAGGAAATATCTCAGTTTCCCAAGGTCTTTGATTTCAAACTCAGAGGCAAGCCGTGTTTGCAGAATCTGTTTCTCTACAGAATCATCACTTGTCATAATAATATCTTCAACATATACAAGGAGCACAGTAAGCTTCCCATTATGGGAGTGTTTGAAGAAAAGAGCGTGATCTCCTTGACTCTGTCTGTATCCTAAGGTCATCATAACCTTAGTAAACCTTCCAAACCAGGCACGAGGTGACTGCTTCAATCCATACAAGGCATTTTTTAATCTACAAAATTTATTTTCTCCCTTCACAGAATCAAAACCAGGCGAGATTTCCATGTAGACTTCTTCTTCTAACTCACCATTGAGGAAAGCATTTTTCACATCAAATTGATTTATATCCCAATTGTAAAGGGCAGCAAGGGATAACAAAACTCTCACCGTATTCATCTTTGCAACCGGAGCAAAGGTTTCTTCATAATCAATGCCATAAGTTTGAGTGTAACCTTTGACCACTGATGTTGCCTCTGGCAAGTTATGTTTTCCAAGGCAAAAAACAATAGGAATTTAATCATAAAAGAGCATGTTTTGTTTATTAATTGCTTTTATTATTTTGTTTTTCTATTTCTTATTTATTTCTCATTTTTTATATGATTTTTATAGGTTAAAGTATGAAAGAGATTCAAAGATTTGAAAAAACAAGGAAGGGAAGACCGCGTGAGAAAGACAAAATTTGAATTCAAACAAAGTTACGTAATAAGTTTTAATTTAAGGGCCGCGCCACTATTGAATTGAAATTTGAATTCAAAATTTGAATTCAAATATTTTTTTAATTTAATTCTTCCGTTACGTAATAAGTTTTAATTTAATTCTTCCGTTACGTAATAAGTTTTAATTTAATTCTTGCGTTACGTAATAAGTTGTAATTTAATTCTTCCGTTATACATTTCACCAGAGGGGCATTTTAGGGAATTACGAGGGAACCCTAATTGGTGGCTATATAAAGGGGTCCTCTTCACACATTCCCGGGGGATTCCATTCAGACACATTCTGCTTAGAAAAGTTGACGGCTGCGCTCAGAGGTTTCTTCCACGGTTCATTATCTTCCTCTTCTTCTCTTTTATTTTTATGTTCTTATTGAATATTGGATTTCTAACCATGTTAATGGTTGGCTAATTCTCTTTATTGTAGTCATGGTCACGATCCATATGTGAACCTTTGATACAAAGGATTGATTTATGGTTTTTTTCTTTTATATAATTATCTTTATCATTACCCCGCGCGAAATTTCTATTGTCTTTATTAGAACTGATCATTCTCATAGTTGATGATAGTTTGAGGGTTAGAACCCTAGATAGGAATATTGGAGTTTTGATCTGGAAAGGGGGTAAGATAACGGTTCGTATGCATGCTAGGAATAGATATGTATTGAATTGCGGATGCCTAAATTATTGAGTTTATTGCTTAATAACATGAGGAACATTGCAAGGAATTGGGGTTCCAATTGGGTTTAAAGGGTTAACCTTGCAAGGAATTGAGGGTTAACTATTAATATTTTTAAATAATAATTTATTCGAGTAATTTTATAAATGATTATTGTACATTAATCCGGAGTAAAAAGCGGGCATCATTTGGTGAATGAACCCTGACTGCAATATTTTTCTCATCTATTTTCAAATCACTCACCATTTTTATTTTTTCTTGATCATTAGAAAATCCCAAAAATAAGTTTTTATTTTCAGTTCTCAATTTACACAAACGATGATTAAGTTAGTTGTCAGGGTGATAAACATTTTTTGTAGTAAGTATATCATTCTTCATATATATTACACATTTTTTTTTTGGTAAACATATTACACACTTTTAATTACACTCTTTAGTCTTAATTTTCACCGTTTATCTTACTAATAATTTTTTAATTATTAGTGCCATTTGTTACAAGTGATAGATGTCAAGATTGGAACCATGGTTAAGAATATTGATAGTAAAATTTCTTATTCATATATATAGATATGGATACACCCCATTCGTATTAGACTAATTTCCGTGATATTTTCCCATTTGCCCGTTTCCTATTTTGAATTGAATTCTTAGAATTTAGGAACTCAATAAGCATTTGTTTAACTTTTTATAGGTCAGGTGTGGATGATGAAGATGAAGAGACAGAGAGTAGACATGGACAAGGATAACCTAAGTGGCTTGCCTGATGATGTTTTGCTTCATATAATGAAATTTATGAGCATGAAAGATGCTGTTCGGACTTGTGTCTTGTCTAAAAGGTGGAAGAACCTTTGGAAAGATCTCAATGTTCTCAAATTCGTTAACAATTTTGATGATGCAAATTTTAACTTATCCGTGTCTTCGGTTCTGTCTAGTCGTCATCATTCCACGTCCCTACATAGTCTTGATTTCATCTCATGTTTCTCTGAGCCCGAATTGCTAAATAGGGTCATGAGTTATGCTGTGTTGCACAATATCGAGGAGTTGACCATCAATGTACATTTGAATACAATTGAGCTTACCCCGATATTCTTTTCGTGTCGGTCTTTGACATTTCTTAAGGTTTCCTGTATTTTAAAAATTCCGAAATATCTACGATTGCCGGCATTAAAAAGCTTGGATCTTAACTATGTCATTTTTACTGCAAGTGACAATGACTGTGCTGACCCCTTTTCAACCTGTAACGTGTTGAATACATTGGTCATTCGTGAATTTTATTTGCATCATGATGTTAAAGTCCTTCGCATATCTAATTCTAACCTTTCAAGTTTGACCATATGCCAAAATCCCTTTGCACAACCTCTACCTTTCAAAATCGTGATTTCTACTCCAAATGTCAATACTCTTACTATCATTGGTACTCCTATTCTCCAACTATCCTTCGCATGCAATCTTTCTTTTCTCGATGAAGTATATATTCACATCCATTTAGGGCCTAGGAAGGATTTCAGTATGGACAAAGGTTTAGTCATTCTAAACTGGCTGAAAGTGCTGGCGAATGTAAAGATAATGACAGTTACTTCTCACACACTTTCTATATTATTAAATGTAAGTTTTACTTTAACTCTATTTCTTCTCTCTGTTTTCATATTGCTCATAAGATGTCAACATTTTTATGTCAATATTCAATCTCTTAAAGGGCCGACCCAGTTCAAATACCCACTTCGTGAGTTTATGGGAAAGGGAATACTCTAGGCAGTCTTTCCCCTGTTTTTTGCATAGAGACTGATTCGAACCCGCGACCTGACACACCACGGCAAGCAAGCTTACCGCTGAGCCAAGCCGACCCTTCTAATATTCAATCTCTTACATTTCAGAATATCTATTAATATATATCTCTAATTCACTCTAATTGTGTAGGATCTATCAAAATCCGGTTCAACGGGAACACAACCTCCTTGCTTTGCTAGATTGGAGGCATTGAAAGTGCTGAAGCTATCATCTGTAAAACTACTTGATGAGGAAGTAAATGGGATAGTGGAGTACCTACTTCAGAACTCTCCATTGGCCAGAGTTGATTTCATTCAACCTGCCTATTTATGGGATGCACAGCGATGCTGAACCTCTTGCTGAGTTTTTAAATGTAATGTCAAACATGTGTGTCAACTTAGGTTGGTGATATTTTTATAAATTGGGCATTTAAGATTATTTACTTTTGAGTTGAACTTGGATATAGCTATAGTAGTTTGAGACAGCAGAGAATTGTCATTTTGTTAGAGTAATATATAATGAATCTTTTGGGAGCAAGAATTTATTTACAATTTTGTTTTTACAAATTACACTAAGTATGACCGGTCATACACTCTTGATTGAAGTATAACCAGTTATACTTAGTGTTGTTTGTAAAAGTTTGTAAACAAAAAATTTATAAATATAACAAATTCAGTAAATATGATATGTATTAGAAGACAAAATTTATAAATATAACAAATTCAGTAAATATGATAAGTATAACCAGATATTTCGATATTGACAAATTCAATTGGACATGTGAAATGCAGATTTGCATAAACTCTGTTAAATATGATATGTATTAGAAGACAAAATTTAAGATTTTACTTTTAAATTTGCCTTATTTAATAAGCAGTGTCACATTGTCCAGATTTGATTGAAATGAAGTTTAATTATTTTGATTATATTGATATTCAATAGATATTTTATTATGGATACCTTACAAAATGATTCTGGTGACTTCTGAATCTAACCTTACTTACAAATGAGTAAATGTACATATGGATATTAAGGGCGATATTTTGGATAAATGTACATGTAAAAAAGGTATAATGATTAATAAAAGTAATTTATGGGGGAAAAACAAATCTGCATCTGTAATAATCACGATGACGTGTGTAAATAAGTTAGGCTTTGATTTAAATAGGCCATGTATGTGCAAAAAATATTGGATTTGACATGACCCATTAGCCTGTGTAGGTCCCAAATTACAAGCTTGGTCTGACCTATATTTTAGGCCTGTTAGCCTGATTAAGGCTATTAAACATTCAACAATTAAAAGAATAACTAAAATAATATTACTTTATTATTCAAAATTATTAAAATAATAATTTTATTTATTTTATTTAAAATAAATAATATGATATAGGTCGGCATGTAGACTTATAGATTCAACATGTACAAAAAAACTTATGGCCTATTTCTTAAGGGTTTTATAATTCTCATTTAACATGAGAATTGCAATCTTCCTACACACCCTTCGATTTTCGTACTGACGTGGGTCCTACACATAATTCTTTCTAACATATGGGTCTCACATGCTTTTTATCTCTACAACATGAGATTTCAATTCTCATGTTACATAAGAATTTTAAAACCCATTTTTTAAATAGGGTTTTTTTAAACACTTAAACATGTTCTATTTTACTATTTCTAATAAGTCAAGTCTGGCCTAATATAGGTGAGTATGCCCCTGTAAGCCGGCCTAGTCCATTTACACCCCCAATCACCTCAATCTATATATAATTAATTAAATAACAATAGAGGATACCAAAATAATAATAATAATAATAAACTAAATAACAATAGAAGCACATAATTGGAACCAAACTAGACTTCTGAGAAGTGAGTGAAGCCTAAAAAATTATGATAGTGATGAAGAGCACTCTCTCTTATTATTAATTTTAATAAACCCAAGTTTGCATGTAACTGGAGACATGGTACACTCATAACCAATTACATAGAAAAGTGGCATAGTTCCTATGATTGTGAAAATGCATATGGAGCTTTAGTGGAAAACTTGAGTAACATAACATGCTTGTAAGGCTTTTCTGGGGTCACAATAGTTGATGGGAAATTAGGGTGATTCACTGAGTCAGGGAAAGCTTGACTCTCCAAACAAAGTGCTGAACGTGGTTGATAAACAAATCCTCCTTTACCCTTTTCATTCTCAACGAAATTAGCAGTATAAAATTGCATACCAGGAGCATTTGTTTTGAGCTTCATAACTCTCCCTGATTTCTTATCCATAACTATAGCAGCCAGCTTGAACTCTTTGCCTTTTTTACCATCAAGCACATAATTTATGTCATAACCATTAGTTTTATTCAACTGGTTGATCCTGGTCCCAACAATGTGTGGCTTAAGGAAATCATATGGGGTACCCTTAACAGGAGCAAATTTGCCAGTGGGAATGAGTTGGCTATCAACTAAGGTGACTTGTGATCCAAAGATTTGAACCACTTCATCTAGAATGTTCCCACTATTGTGATTTCCTAGGTTCCAATAAGCATGGTTAACTAAATTCACTGGAGTAGGCTTGTTTAGAGCTTTTGCTTTCATAATTATACTCAATGAGTTTTTCCCAAGAACGTAGCTTGTAGTTATAAGGAGGTCCCCAGGAAATCCTGAAACACAAATATTCAATTATAGTTCAAATTTCTTATATCAGGGTGGGGATATTTTACACTAATTTAAGTTACATTCTCAATTTTAGCCATTGATTCCACTTATATCATAGTAGTTAAATGCGCCGCAATAGTGCCGCGAGCCGCGCCGTATGGGCGTTGCGGTGCCTCGCCGCAAGAAACCGCGTTGTGCAGTACCGGAACGCAATATCGGCCATTGCGATCACATTTGCGGCCATATTGTTATCATAAGACAAAATGTCAATTTTATCCTAAATTTAAATGTGTAACAGAAAAAAATTAAGGTTTTTTTAGCCTATATGCGTCTCTCTCTCTCTCACTTCTTCCATCTCTGCCTTTAAAGAATGTTTCTTTTTGTCATTATTTTTGTCATATATCTATTTCGTTATTTCCACAACCACAACCCTCTAAAACGTTATAGCATTTTTTGGGGTTGGCCGCGCCGCAATCCGCATTTGATAACTATGACTTATATCTAACGACTTTAATGTTTTAAGTTATGTGAATCATTAAATTCAAGTGGATCAATAGTCAAAAATAAGTGTAAGACTTTTCACTTAGGGAGTGTTTGGTAGGTGATTTGTTGTGGGATTGCTGGGTAATGAAAGTGGGTATTTAGTAACACCATGTTTGGTAAAAGTTTTGGAAAAAAAAATAGTAGGCAACCGGTTTCCCCATGCAATGCAGATATGTGTGTAAAGTGATGCTGAAATCACTGTTTGAAAATTCCTCCTTGGAGGTGGTATTTGCAAATGGCAAAGCAAATGAAAAAATGCAATATCCAAGTCAGACGAAAATGCCCCTTATCATAAGCATTGTGTGTGTTGAATAAATATTACAAAATTAACAAGGGGTTACTTTTATAATTTTAGAAGAGTGATATTCTCACTACCAAAATTTTCCACTACCAACTTACTACCTATCTAATCACCATTAGATTAACATTTTCTCTTTCTTCAAAAACTTTTTAACACTCTCTCTCTTTGATCCAATGATGATGTGATGGGAAGTAAGTTAGTAGTAAGAATTTTTGGTAGTTAGAATATCCCACTCATAATTTTATACCATTTTCCCATCAATATTTTATCCTAAACCAAACATAGACTTCAAGAACTTTAATCAATATGCCTCATAGTATTTCTTCCTAACAAACAACTTTTATCAACTTTATGAGCAAACTTACTTTCCTACATTTTCCCCACTAATTATATTTCTCCGGTAAAAAAAAAAAAATATTTCACCTGTACCCAACTACATTGAAGAAATGAAGTTAATGACATTTCTTACCTTCTTCACCATCAAAACTATGGTAACTGAAGGTGATTCTGGGCATGTCACCTTCCCTTACGTACCTTTCCACTTTCCAAGGAACACGACTAAATCCTCTAGGTCCACCTAAGGGTAGCCAAAGAGTATGAAATTAATCTCTGTATATGAGATTTGGTAATAAAACTAAATAAATGGACCAAGGTTTTAAAATCTTAATATGAAACAGTTGTAGTAAAATTTGTCTCTAAATATGGTAAAACATGTGTAAATACCGTGAAGTGTGTTGTTTCCTTCATTAGCAATTAATTTGTAATGGATTCCATTTAGAGTAAACTGAGCTCCTCCAATTCTGTTAGCAACCCGTCCAACAGTAGCTCCAAAATATGTTGTATCATTCTGCAAATATTTTGGCATTGCAATCACTAAATTATTATTTTGTTAAACAGAGTAAACAGTACTTTTGGCATGCAACTTATGGCATTTCTTATGTACCTTCCTCTGCTCAAATGCCTTTCAATACATATACATTGAAACTTATTGAGTATATTTGTTTAGGGTTTTATAATTCTTATTTAACATGAGAATTGCAATTTTCCTACACATCCTTCGATTTCCGTGCTGACATGGGTCCTACATATAATTTTTTCTAACACATGGGTCCCACATGCTTTTTATCTCTACAACATAAGATTTCAATTCTCCTTCAACATGAGAATTATATCATTTGTTTAAGAGGCAGAGCATGATCACATATGATTAGAGCCGGCAAAATGAGTTCGACTTGGTGGGCTATTCCGTCCCACCAGCTAAATGAGGCGGGACAGACTCATTTTTGGGTTGTTTGATGGTGGGCATAGGTGGGTCGAGACGGGTCAGTGTAAAATAGGTTCAGACTAGTGGGCCCACTCGCCCAACCCGCCAAACGGGACGGGACAGACCGAGTTTTTCAGCCCACCTTCAAAAGTGGAACGAGACGAGCTGACTCATTTTTTGACGGATTGATGGGGTCCACTTTGCCATCTCTAGATATGATATTTGCATATCTTTAAGTATTCCTTTTTTCATTTTAATATTGACTCCTTTTAATAGTCACATCATTGCAATGTCCTTATCAAAATGGACACATCAAATAAAATATATTAATGAAAACAGAAAATATTTTCACAAATCAAATACACCCTCACATTTTCTTTCTCTGCAAAACTGCAGGTGTAGTTTACATTTTTTCATAAAACTTGCAAGATAAAAAATACAATCTCCTAAGTAAATTTTACTTAAAATTAACTACCAAAAAAATAATATTTCCTTAAAATTTAAGTTCAATTGAAAATCGTTTTTATCAGTAATTATTAAATTCCATGTACTTCATATTTTAAAAACTTCATATCCAATAAAATATGCTAACATGTTGACTACATATCTACATATTTACAGATTATATGGATTCAGATCAAACGTCAAAACTATATTTTTCACATTTATGAATAGAGGCAGGATCCTTTGACACCGGTGTCAAATTAGAAATTTGATACCTCATCTGAGAGCCGTTAGATCAAAAAAGATCAACGGCTCTGATTTGTAAGCATGTGACACCGTTGATCTTTTTTGATCTAACGACTCTCAGATGAGGTGTCAAATTTGAATTTTGACACCGGTGTCAAAAAATCCTACTTCTTATGAATAAACTTCCCAATTTAATTATGCTAAAACTTAAAGGATGTTAGGCACTAAAATAAATTATTTCCCTATGTCTTGCATTTGCATCTGGATTTAATAATTTATTCAACAAGCAACCAATAAACCCATTCATCTAAATTTATTTTCTTAATTTTCAAATAAATATATAAATAAATGAAATAAAGAAAAGTGTAAAACACAATATCAAGAATAAAATATTGGATAAATATGTATACCCTATGTGTGACGCAAGTGGTGACTATCCACTAGCTCTTGTCATATAGCATGAAAGGAAAAAAGTAAGCAGTAGCGGCAAGACAAAGTAACAAAGGATACAGCAATGTCTGCATCTTAGCTAACACATTTTTGTGACTTTGTCTCAAACAAAACTCTGCCGTCGTGTCAATCAAACCAATTTGAAGTTGTTTTATCCTCATCTCTTAACATTCGCAAGAAAACAAAAGTAGACAGATGAATTGTTTGAACAATGGAGATGGATCTGTTTTTCTTATGGGTTTTATTAGTCTCATTTTAACATGAAATGGTTATTTGTTGAGAAAAAACAGATGGATTTCACCATTATCAGAAAAAAATGATATATGAAAATCGAGATGAGAATATAAGAGAATATATCTTACGTAAAAAAATATTATCATTTTTCTTAAAGGCAGTAATGTATGCGGCAGAAATATGAACCTACTTTCAATAAAGAATTACTCCTGTTAGATTTTTGTTTTGAAAAACTATTTTTTAGTTTTCAGAACAAAAAAACTCATTTAGTAAGATCTTTTTTGTAAAAAATATTTTGAAAATTATAAATTTTTTTATTTTTAAAATCAAATTTAGAGAATATATATGAGTTATTTTTATTTTCTATTTTGGTTTTTAATGTTCAAAAAAAAATAACTATTTCCATAACTATTTTACAAAACAGTTTGAATAACATAATCAAACAGACCCAATACCACTGTATTATGTGGCAGAGCCATAATTTTAATTGAGGGGCGAAAATAAAACCCAATTGATTGCAGAGTCATCACTAAAGTAAAATTCATTCAATATAAACTCAAATTTACTTCATTCAATAAACTCCATCACATACTTTTCTTGTTTTTTCACCTACTTTGTTCGCTCTAAAGTGACTCCATCACATATCAAAAAAAAATTGTTCAAATCTGGGGAACTTGTTCAGAAATACCGTAACGAAAGGAAGATAGGAAATGTTTTAGAACAAGTACTAAAGACTTACCATGTAAGCCTTGATGGAATCATATCCAAGAACAATATCACCCAACTTTCCTGAATACAAACCACAGTGAAAGAAAACAAAATGTAATTAAAAATAAAAATAAAAGATGCATAGATAAAGAAGCAATATTGGAAGTTCTGAACACTGAAGAGATGTATATGTACCATTCTTATCAGGAAGGACTAGGGACACAAGTGTTGCACCCCAGTTGGTGACCTTTAAAGAAATGTCACCTTTCTTGAGCTCAAAGAACCTAATAGGGTCCTTCTCCTTCTTAACAGAGCCATTGACGAACCCTGAAGCAGCAGCTAAGAATAGCAGACACAGCAACACCAAAAACTTAGTCATTTTCCTACACAGTAATGTCCTATAAAGCTAGGATTGTGCTTAATGGGTTAATTCAGAGAACATTGAGGAGAAAATTATGAAAGAGAGTGGGAAAAGTCAGTGCAAAAGTGTATCTGTTTGTGGCCTTTTATTGCAAGCGGTGACTCCGTGACTAGGATAGCATATGACTAATGATATTGATAATGACGAATGGAACGGCACATTGTGATTTGTGCCATGTTGTTAGACCTTAATTGTATTATTATTGGGTTTTATATTCCTCATGTTAAATTGAGAATTGAAATCTCATGTTATAGATATAAAAAATATGTAAGACTCATGTATTAGAAAAAATTGGATGTAGGACACATGTCAACACGGAAATCGAAGGGTGTGTAGAAAAGTTTAAATTCTCATGTTAAATGAGAAATATAAAACCCTGAAATTGGAGTGTCCCGATGTTCTCATAAGTTTTAGGGTTTTATTAGTGTCATGTTACATAACATAACACTACTCTCCTACACACACATTAAAGAGATGAGATCCACATATTTTTCTTTCACTTTCATCATTTCACTTTCTCTCTCCCTTTTATTGTGTGGATAGGAAACTACATTTATGTTAGGTAACATAATATTAATAAAATCCTAAGTTTTAATTTCTTTAGTTAGTTATGAGATTTATATAAAGTACAAAGTTGATTAACAAAAAAAAAATTAAGCTTCTCTTAAAAATAGCATGTTGGAATCGAAATGAATTTATTTATTTTTTCCATTATTCAGCACTCGTACATCATCTGAACTACCGACATTTGTTACTCAACCTAATTGTATTCTTGCTGTATAAAACAAAATGTATAAAAAAAATTGAATTTCAAGTGTCATGTATAAAAAAAATTAATGCATTCTTAAACATATAAATACATTTTAAAACTTATAGGGATGTCAAAATAGCTGGATGAAGATTTCTCCAAGGTTTTAAAAAAATTATAAGAGATTTCTTGCCATTAAATATTTTAAGAGTTGTTAAATCGGATCTACAATCAAAATTAGTGAACCGGTCAAAAAATGGGATCCAACCGACATTAATATGTTAAAATTTGTAAATAAGGGGAGTCAAACTCTGCACCAAAGCAACCTTTTTTTATTATTGTTGGACTAGCGCCCCTTAGTACATCGTGCCTTGATCGTGTTGCCACCAATCCAGATTTAATAACATTGATTAATTTACCGTGCACATGGGTTCTAGAAATGATTTTAAAAATTATAATTGTTTTTTATTTTTAGAATTAAATTTATAGAATTGTGTTTTGACTTTTAACTTTTAGAATAAAAAAATATATAAAGCATTTATTTTCATAATTATTTTATAAAACAATTTTAAAAATAAACAAATTAGAACACAATCAAACAAATCAACATTTATATCACAATGAGTTAAATTCAAGCCTCATATTAAATCTTGAACTGCATTACTTGCGTGTCTGTCATGACTCGCTGGCAATCTGATCCTAATAAGTAGATCAATATCACAAAAAGTAACTTATTTATATTATCTTTATCTTTATAACTATTTTCAATCTTGTCACATTAGGATTCACCAAATTCAATAACGTAAGAGAATTCTCCTCATTCGTCCTAAATTTTATTTCTTCTTTTTTCCTATCATCTCACTTCACTTAAATTAATATTATTATTATATCATTAAATTAAGTAATTTAAAATAATAATTAACAAACAAATCATTATTATTTTTATTGTGATTTTTTGAAATCTCTATAAATTCTGAAACTGTAAAATTTATCTTTTAATAATGATAATTTGATAACTTTTCTTTTTCTTCCCTAATTTACCAAAAGATGCTGCAAAGAGGACCGGGTGATTTTTGGATGAATAGGGAAAAGTAAAAATCAATTGTCAATTTTTTATTATTAATAATAAATTTGTCAAATTAGAAATTATTTATGCTGTGAATTATTATTTAAGTCAATGAAGTAATGTCAATTTTCAATTTATTAAAAAATAATAATGTTAATTTATTCAATTCATCAAATTAACTATTTACATATGACTTTTTTTCTTCCAAACAGAGAAATAGAAAGAAAGAAAAATAATCATGTTATTATTATTGATAATAAATTTAATATTTTTGAATTTGCAAGAATTTAAATAAATTACTATAAAGATAAGAATTATTGATATTGTTAATTATATTTGATTCAATTAATTTAATTTCGATTTCTAATTTAATGATAAGATAATAATGTAAATTTATTAATTTTTTCAAACATAAAATAAGATTTTGAGCTTAATTTACTATTTTTAAGTAAATAAAGAAAAATATTTTTTCTCCTTAGAAGTTTTCTCAATATTTTATTAGAGAAATACCATATAGTATGTAATCAATCTTCTTCTTCTTATTCCGTTTTTTAATCTTGCAATCTATCTAATAAAATTGTTACATTTTGAATTGTACCCCGTTCAATTTTTTATTGAGGAGACCTTGATTTTCTAACTTTGAGCCAGATTACAAAACGTAAGTGAACGAGTTATGCACGAGGATGGGCTGCCTTATGAGTATAAACATATGGTTTCGATTTTCTCATGTAATTGGAGAAAATTTTCTTATGTTGTAGACACATTTTATGTGGAGCCCACATCTATTAAAAAATAAAAAAATAAAAGAAAATATTGTACGAAAATCGAAGAGTCACTAGTAGAAAAAAATAACTCTCCTACGACATGAGAAAATATTTTTTCTAAACATATATATAATGCTATATATCTTAGAACAAAATAATCGGATATGATTATTTTATTATGAATGAGACAGCTTTATTCTAATTGAAGAATTTTAATTTTTAAAGTTAAATTTAGAAAAATTTTACATTTAATTTTTTTTATTGAGAAGACCTTGATTTTCTAACTTTGAGTCAAATTAGAATAATACAAGTGAACGACTTATGCATGTGGGTGGGGCTGCGTTCAGCATTCGTTCACATGGATTGGTTTTAGGGAAATTTGTTATTTGTTATATTAATATAATTTTTTTAATTGATAAGTCTTATTTTTTAAATCTCTTATTTTATTTTTATTTTAAGAATTTAGGGAAAAGTATTTCTCCGATTATTGGAGATAAAATTATATTCAATGAGCTCAAAATGAAGTTATTTTGAGTTATTAGATTAAAAAATTATAATGATAAAAATTAATATAATCCTGCAATATATTAAAATTACAAAAACATATTAATTTCTGCTCCAAAATGACATTATTTCAAGCTCACCAAATATTATTTCTGGAGAAATTCTTTACCCAAAAATTTATTGAATTTGACCCGTGATTTTAAATTATTATTATTATTTAAAAATATCAGAGAACAAAATCATTACAGGGGTGTTAACGGGACGAGCCGAGCCGAGTTTTGATCTTAACGGACCAAACCTATATTTAAACGTATCCGACTGGCCTTAGCCTGTTACCTGTTACGAATATAATATTGGCATGTGACCTGGTTTAATTACAAAAAATAAAAGTCTGTGTGAAACCTGTCTTAACCTGTTCGCATGTTAAAGAATAAAAATAAAAGAACGGAATTCCACAAAAAATCAATTTCCAGATAGAAACCTTAGCTTCTAATTTTCAGCAATAATTTACAAAGTCTACAATAAATAAATAAAATTAAAGTGAGAGAAGGTAGATAACAGGTTATATTATCTTAGCTCATTATAAAAAAAAAGTGCCAACAAAAATAAAAAATAAATTAACACAAACGAGAAGTGCACAGTGGAAGGAATGAGTTTTTGTGGGTTTGTTTGTGTGTAGGAGGATGAAGGATAATATAGAACAACACTAGTAATTCCATAAATATACATAAATTCAATATTAATATATATCCAAATAGCATAATATAGAACAAAATCATTCAAAAAGTCTGTTAAACCAATAAAATGGGGTGAAATAAATTGATAAGAGAGAGAGTTATTACAAGTAGTATAAAAAATATAAATATATTTATATACTAGGCTAGCCTGGGAGGTTCTAAGGCCGAGCTTCTGAATTAGAGTCTGAAGCCTTTTTATTAAACGAGTTTTTATACAAGTTCAAGTCTGGTTCTAACACGAGCTTTTATTAAACGAGCTCTGACCTTTACGAACAGACATATTATTGTAGTGATAATAATGAGATGGAAGAGTTTGAAAATGCATAGTGTTTTTTTGTCATTCAACCGAGCAAGAAGGTCAAGCCATAGATCACTTGCACTCTTGAACTAGAGAATGTGATTAATATTAAAAGAGTTTGATGAAGTGATACATATTTGATTCCGTTTAAGTAAAATTTTGGGTTCAAGTTCTTATGAATGTAAATAAATTCTTTGGAAAAATTAGTCCCATTATGATGTGGATATATCTGAGTCAAATAAAATTACTCCATTAATAGATATGTATGGTTATAAAAAATAAAATAAAAAAATTAACAATATTTCGAGTTGCGGAGGGAACATGTAAATAGTGGACCGTGGTATTATGGTGTACCTGTTATGGACCTCACTGTGGCCTCTACACAAAGTTTTTGTCCATTTTCCTATTATAAGACAAAAATGGCACATCTCACCAGCTGCGAAGATGTGAACAGTTAACATATAATATGTGCATATATAGTTCGGATTTGTTTTTCTCATATTGCATGAAAAATAAATTCTTCCTATACACACATTTCTGTGTTGTGTCATTTTTTTACATTTTTTATTTTTTTAAATAGATGATACCTACACTTAATGTATCTATGACATGAGATTAAAATATAAGATTTATTTTTCCCATATACCTTTTACTAAAAATTTCTTTACTAAAGTTACAGTTACGTCTCTGATTTGTAAACCTCAATATTGATGAACCTAGAAAATTACTCAAACATTTTTTATTTTATTTTTAAGATTTGGAGTTATACAGCTTTCGTACTTTTTGAATAAGCCCAATCTATGTGCCGCTATTATACCAAACAAAAAGTGATGTATGCGACTTATGGCATTTCAATTTTCGGGTACTATGGTTTATTTTGTCAATATTAGAAAATCTTAACCTATGAAGCACCGACACTTCAAAAATCCTAATGTGTCATGTCCGACACTTTCTGACACTCTCCGACACTCCGACACTCCAATATGCATTGTAGAGACTCAAAAAAAGGTTCAAAGATTACATTGCGTTGAGTTTTTAGTTCCAATTATTAGATTCGTTGGATTACGATTATCATTTGTATTGAGTTTGATGTTCACAGGGTTTATCATCTATAATTTAACATGACCGGAAAAAATCTCCTACGCTCACAACATTT
>JAVKPL010003690.1:0-20441 GCA_032173675.1 Gastrolobium villosum
AACAAAATATAAAATTTATTATGTAAAACAGAAAAAAAAAATAAAAGCATATATATAAAAACCAAAACCAAAACCAAAAGAGACCTTAATAATAACAAGGGACCTGTTTAATAATGCGTAGTTAGGTCAAATTGAAATAAGTGGTCAGTGGGTTAAAATAATGAAAAAACCTTTAAAGTGAGCGAGTAAGCTATATTAACACTTAACGTGTATTATGATCATAATCCACTAACTGATCTAAATGTGGATGCATCCTTATTTATTCACTTAATAAGCAACCTCATTTTAGAGCAATCTTTTCAATATATATATATATATATATTCTTTGACATCGGTGTCAAAGGTAAAGTTTGACACTTCATCTGAAAGCCATTAGATCAAAAAAGATCAACGATTCTGATTTGTAAGCATATGATATCATTGATCTTTTTTGATCTAATGGCTCTCAGATGAGGTATCAAACTTTAAATTTGACACCGGTATTAAAGTATCCTGTCCCTATATGTATATGTGTGTGTGAAAGATAAGAATAGATTTGGTACACTAGATCTACACAACCACCAAACACAATATCTATACACTAGATTCACAATATCCAAATAATAAGGAAAATGTAATTTAACAAGAGATCGATTATCGAATATTACCTCACATTTAGAATCTCAACCTGGAGGTCCTCCGCATTTATAGCTTCTTTCATGGAAACAAGAGAAGGAGTATGAGGAACCATTTCAAAATCCGAATCAACGCCATGTATCTTGAAATAACGAATGTTTTGTTCTTTAGGGTTATAGCAAACCAAGGCATTGCTAGGATGAAACATCAACAAATCCCCATTGTCAAGGTACCTTATTGGTTCATACAAACCCCTAGGCCATATCTTAAGAGAAAGGGTATCAATTACTAGATCTTTAGTCCAAGACAAAGGGTCCTTGTAATTTTTCAATACCCATAGTTCAAAATGATCATAACGGGTTGTGTCCGTTAGGTAGAGACAATCATGTAGCACTCCTAATCTCATGTTTCCAATTGCACGCTCTGATTCAACAAACTCTTTAGGTGGCAGGATTCCTTGAATGTCCTCCTTGTCAAAATTGAAGCAACCTATGAAGAAGGGATTAGTTGTACGATTAGGAAGCCAGTGAACACCTCCATTCAAATAAACACAAAATGACCGTTTATATGGTGCTTCAACGGGAATTAGAGTTTGTCTCCGTGATACTCTTAGCCCAATGTTTCTCCATCTTTCTAATAGACCAATGGTATTCCATGAACTTGAACCAAGAGTAAGTACCTGAGCAACTATATATCTTTCATTCTCCTCCGTTTCTAAATTCAATAGTCTCACCACTTTGTACTGGTTAGTCCTTGGGCTATATCCAAAACCGGAAACAACAAAGTGTATCATGCATAGATTTCCTTCCTCCATTTCATCCATGATGAAATAATTTGTATCATTAGGGTCTCTTACAGGTTTTGGAAGCATGACATATTCCCCGGTAATTGGATTACAAACATAGATGGGGTTGTTGAATGGGGTTGTGCACACACAAAGCAAGCCATTACATGAGTTCACTATACCAAACATAGGAATGGCTGGCCCACGAGCTACCTCAATTAAAGGAACTTGAGGTGGTGTTAACTTTGAGTGGAGCTTCACTGGGGCAACAAGGTCATTGGGGTTGGTAGCTTCAATCAAATGTAAATCACTAGGAAAAAATCTAGGTTCAAAGGCTCTCAACATTGGGTACATAGCTGCACGCTCAAAGTGCATTTTGGAGAAAATTGGCTCCTTAATGAGGTTATTCCATTCTTTACAAACACTTTTACAATTGAGAACAGATACAATAGGGAGCCTTGAGAAGATTTTTTGAAGAACAATATAAGGTAAATCTGTTATCCCAGTTGGATAAGTTATCAAAAGTATTTTGCTCCCTTGTTTACCATTCCTCGACACAGATTGTAAAAACACATCTCTATCCCCGTTTTGATTCCAAACATCATCAATGATAAGAAGGAATCTTTTCTCAGCCACTAACCTCTGGACTACGAAAAGTTGGTCACTTGTTTTTATCAAGTCATCATCCTTAGATGGGGAAATCCACCGTCTAAATTCAAAAAATCCTACCACCCCTTCATCATTATATATTATATGAGCTTGGTTAGTGTTGAGGGATAGAAATGAAACCTCCTTCTCTGTGTTCATGGACAGTACGAGTTGAATTAGTTCCTCATCGTTCTTCTTTGTTACATCAGAAAAATCTGATTCTGAAACAGCACGGAATTGCTTATTTATTTCATCCCCTAAGATTTGGCTTTGACGTCTTCTCTTGTTGAGTGTCTCCATACATATAGATCTGTGTTTCACACAACACAAAGACAACAAAATGAGAAGAACACTAGATAAAGAATGCAATTGTTTGCATCAAATCCTACTAATTCTTTCAAGTGTTTGTGAAAAACATCATATCATGAACTAACCATTACCCAAACATGATGAAAAGAATGCCAAAAAAAAAAAAACAAAACACGAAATTCGAGGGTAGGGCATCTTACCTTTAGGAAAAATTGAAGAGCTCACTGCTGTCTGTAATTTGATTGTATGCTGGGTTTTTTAATCTAAAGTTTTTTACATAGTCAAAAGAAACATAAAAGAGAGAAGAAACGCCTGTTGTCAGATAAGTTTTATGAAATATTATAATATTAAATATTATAGTCAAAAGAAATAAATAAATATAAAGAAAGTAACGGTTGTTTTCTGATATTCTTTTGTAAAATATTTTAAAGTTAAATATTTTTTTCCTTTAACACAATATTTTTATACAATTTTTACCTAATTTTCTTTCTATTAAAAATAAAATTTAATTAATTCCTTATTGTGTTGATTCTATTTTCCTTCTTTCTAGAATTCTGTACGAAGCAATATATATATATATATATATATATATATATATATATATATATATGGGAAGGTTATATATACAAACTCTTCCGAAATACACTATGTCTGACCGGTCATACTTTCATCAAGAGTGTATGACAGGTCATACTTAATGTAATTTGTAAAAAGAATTTGTAAACGGATTCTTCCGCATATATATATATATATATATATATATATATATATATATATATATATATATATATATATATATATATAAGATTATTCTTTTTTTTATACATGAACAAAATCTAAGAACCAAAAAACAAATATATATATATATATATAAGATTATTCTTTTTTTTATACATGAACAAAATCTAAGAACCAAAAAAAAAAGGGAAAGAATCATTCGTCACCCCTTTTACTCGAGGAGTGGATGAGGAGTCTACAAGCAAAAGGAGGTTCTGAGAAGACCAAATCATCATCCATATTCGGGCAATCTAGCATTAGGTTCGCCATATAGTTGGAAAAATTTATTATTAAAATTCAGAAAACAAAAAGTACATGAAGAACAGAGAAAGAAAAAATGAAAATTGTAAGAACCTGCACCGTTAATTAAGGAAGTTAATTAATTAATTAAGAGAAATTAGGAAATAATTCCATAATTGACCCTAATAATTATTATATGACTTTAATAATTATATTAAGTGAGTAATAATGCTCAAAGTCGCTTTTCTGACGAAAAGTGCAGATACCGGTTCTGCTACCAGGTATAAATGCGTACCGGTGATGTAAGAACCCGCACCGCTAATTAAGGTAATTAATTAATTATGATAATTAGGAAATAATTCCATAATTGACCCTAATAATCATTATGAGGCTTTAATAATTATAATTAGTGGGTAAGAATGCTGAAAGTCGCTTTTCAGAAGAAAAGTGTCGAGATACCGGTTCTGCTAGTCGGTATAAATGCATACCGAAAAAGTATCCCGGAAAATTATAATAAGTGCATGATAATTACTATAATAATATGTAGGACTTGTAAAACGAGTTTCAAGTCAAAATAATGAGATCTGATGCCAGAACTGATACTGGCTATGGAAAAGCGCGTACTGGAAAGGTGCTCAGAAAAATAAAATAAAAATATGATAATTCTTCTAAAAATGAGTAGGTTAAGATTCCAAAGTTTGGGATCAAGATCTTTTGCGTAGCTATTAAGGCTAATACTGTGTGTTAGTGACTTAACCGGCTATAAATAGACCCTTTAGGCACAAAGCCCTAGGCCATACTCAGCCTCTACGTGAGTTTTTCTACTTCCTCTTCAGCCTTCTCTCCTCCTCTTGAAATTCTTGGCCTTTGCTCATGAAAGGGACCAAGAAGGCACCTTTGTTGTGAGTTTTCTTCTTGAGAGTTGTATACACTAAGCTTGTGAGCATTGTGAGGAAGTGGTGAAGCATTTTGAGTTCATGCTTGCTGAGTATGGGTCGTTTTTGGGGCTGTGTGTTCTGAGTTTGGGTTGTGAGGCCTTGTTGTTGGCTTCTTGAGCTTCAAGGAGCCACCTTTTGGCATAAAGGATCAAGTTTGTAGTGTATTTTCATTTTGTGTTCAAGTCAGAACCTTTGGAGTTGGTGGTGAGCTCCAAGAGCAACCTGTGCCTCTGTTTTGAACCCTTGGTGAGTTCTCTTCACTTGATCATGTATTTTGATGGGTTAAAGGTGATATCTTTGCATGTTAATGGGTTAAGTAAGTAACCAACTGGAATGTTAACCTAAGTGGGTCTAAAAATGCATGCTTTAACGTTTTGAAGTGTTAAAAATGGAACCTTGGAAGGATATCTTCACGAAAAGTAGAAACTGCATTCGGTCGTGAAATATCCGGATATTTGTCGAACAGATATCTAGATATTGATATCCAGAGTCATGGTACAGCCAAGGAGGAACCAAGGTACTAGTGAGGGTCAACCGGATCCTATCCTGGCTGCATTGGCTGAAATGTAGGCGGCCTGACTAGCTGACCAGGAGGCCACGAGATTGGCAAACCAGGCTATGCTGGACGCCATCAGAGAGGCGAATAGGAAAGCCATAGAGGATATCCTGGAGGAGAACCGCATGGCGAACATGACTTTGATGAGAGTCATGTTAGAGGAATTGAGGGCTGGTCCTGCTGCTGGCCAATTTCCTCCGCCACCACCTCCACCGCCTCCACCTCCACCTAGTCTTCATGAAGACACCCAAAGTCATATGGGTGAGGGCAGTCACCTTACGGGGGCCATGTAGATCGTCCCTGTACTTGTTGAGGATCGAGACGAGATCCACCGCCGACTGAATGCTTTCCATAAGCATAAGCCACCTACCTTTGATGGGTCTTACGATCCTATTGCTGCGGCGAGATGGTTGCAGGTGCTTGATAAGATCTTCCGGGTCATGCAGTGTACAGATCCGCAGAAGCTAATGTTCCCGACCTACATGATGGAGGGCGATGCCCACGAGTAGTGGACGAACACCTCTCATGCTTTTGAGATGCAGGGTCATGTGATGACATGGCCATTGTTTGAGGATTGCTTTCTGGGTCGGTACTTCTCTTATGATGCACAGGAAAGGAAGCAGGGGGGTTCGACAGGTTGGTTCAGGGCTCGTTGTCTATTGACGAGTACCTGGCCAAGTTCAATGAGCTGGTCAAGTTTACTTATTTTTGGATGGAGAGGCCTACTCCGGTATTCTTGGCAGCTCAGTTCCACTGGGGACTTAGTGATGATATTGCTGATTGTAACAGCCCGTGTTAACCCGGATTGTTAACATATTATCGTATTAAGCCACGCTTAATTAAAATGCGGAATAACTTTTTCTTTAATTCAATTATGACGTCATTAACCTTAGCTAACTTGGTTACTTAATCAATTTAATAAAATACTGCCTGTATATACATTGCAAGACAACTAACTGAATACCTCATATATAAATATAGTGTGAGTATCTAAAGTCACAAGACTACAACACATAGCCTGGACCAAAATCCTGATACTTTATTACAACTGTAACTAACAGAAAACATAACAAGTCTATGTGGCATGGACAAACCCCATGCTCACCAAATAAGGCAACAATGCCCAATAACAGTCTCAACATAACATCAAAATCATAGCGGGAAAACATAATAGCAGTCAACATCCAGCATGTCAGCATGTCATAATAATATCAACTCAGCTCTGGCCTCCTGCCACCTGAGCCCTCAACATTACCTGATCCTGAAATAAGCGTCCCCAAACGTGGGGTGAGATCTCTAAACAAGAAATCTCAGTAAGACAAGGGGTCCTCAAGGATCTTCCACCCCAAGCTCACTTACATGTGCAATATAAGTTCAAAAACAGTATTTACAATATTAGTTCCAAAACTATGCAGTGCAACAGATATCCATGCCATGTGTGTTTATACAATCTACTGGCCAGAAATGCAGGAATACGTCTATACCCACATAAGTACAAGGAACACCGCTTGCACCTCACCCACAGTCTCACCATCTTGTATGTGCTACATACTCAGGCTTACCGTGTAGGTGGACATCACATGCATATCATAAAAGCACATTGCATATAATAGCTCAACAGCATTTCCAAAACATCAAAGCATGTAACACAGCATGCATAAACCTCATCCCCATGGGACATGGTGGAACCATAACATGGCTAAACCGAGGACACGAAAGCTTACCTTGCAAGCTAGCTATCCAAGCCAAGAGTCCAATCACTCTCAAGTCCAAACACAGCAGTATCACAATCTGTTATAGACCAATAATATATCATTAATTATGCATCACAAGTATGCAACTTAAAGACTACGCCTTTCCTTTACGTTTTACGTCTTAAGGCTTACAACAAAGCCATAAGCCCCTAATCTTATGATTCTGACTTAATTCATTAATTACAGAAGTTCAACTTCCTTAATCTAGGGTCCACAAACCCCCAATAGCCTACTTTTCACACAGCACAGCTACTGTTCTGCGAAATCCCAGAATATCCGGATATTTCAAGGGACATATCCGGATATGCAATATCCAGATATCACTCTGACCATATCCGGATATACCATATCTGGATACTGATATCCGGATATCTGTTCGACAAATATCCGGATATCTAACGACAGAATGCAGTTTCTGCATTTCGTGAATATCTAGTCCAAAGATCCAACTTTTAACACTTAATTACGTTAAAGCATGCATCTTTAATCTGTTTTAGGTTCATACTCGTTTTACCTTCTTGTTTACTCATTAACATGGCAAAGACATCAACTTTAAGCCATAAATCTATGATCAAAGGTGAGGAAACTTACCCCAAGCTTGAAACAGAGTAACAATGGCTCTTGGAGCTCACCAAACAGCTCCTCAAACTCAGACCAAATAGAAGCACGAAAGTAGCACCTCCAAGGTTGGTTCTTGCACCACAAGATGGCTCCTTCGCACCACTAATGCCAAGCCAAAGGTTCAAACCACTCAAGCTCACCAACTCAGCCCACCAACCTCACACACAGTAGCTGAAACACAGCCCAGGACACTCCTTTCACTCCCACAAGGATACTCACAAGTGTTTATGAAGAGGAAGGGGAAGGAACCAAGCAAAAGATGAAGACTTGGCTCAAAAATGGTGAGGAAGGCAATGGAACAGTGCTTCACACTCAGAAGCAGCCTCCTCCACGCAGGTTTTTCAGGTATCTAGGGTTGTGTGCCCTCTAATGATAGTATATATAGGCATTTAAGCCATAACGCGCAGTATTAGCCTTAATAGCTACGCAAAATATCTTGATCCAAAACTTTGGAATCTAATCCTACTCATTTTTCTAAGATTTGTCATATTTTTATTTTATTTTTCGGAGCAGCTTTCCGGTACGCGCTTTTCCATAGCCAATATCAGTTCTGGCATCAGATTACATTATTTTGACTTGAAACTCGTTTTATAAGTCCTACATAATATTCTAGTAATTATCATGTACTCTTTATAATTTTCCAGGATACTTTTCCGGTACGCATTTATACCGGGTAGCATAACCCGTATCTGCACTTTTCTTCCGAAAAGCGACTTTCAGCATTCTTACCCACTAGTTATAATTATTAAAGCCTCATAATAATTATTAGGGTCAATTATGGAATCATTTCCTAATTATCATAATTAATTCATTAATTTCCTTAATTAACGGTGATGGTTCTTACACTGATCACCTCGCATGTTCTGCTTCGAGAGACTTTGGGACACTTGTGCAGCAGTTTCGGGACATCGAGGATTTCTGCAGCGCGAGTCAGGCCAAGAAGGCCGAGGTTACTGAGATAAAGGTTGCTGGTAGTTCCACTTCTGGAGGGACAGGAAGTTTAGGAACAAAGGAAAGGGAAAGCAGATGGCGGCTCGGCAAGCGCCAAATCAG
Organism: Gastrolobium villosum; assembly: GCA_032173675.1. Classification (NCBI taxonomy): domain Eukaryota; kingdom Viridiplantae; phylum Streptophyta; class Magnoliopsida; order Fabales; family Fabaceae; genus Gastrolobium; species Gastrolobium villosum. The sequence continues at coordinate 8,296 of JAVKPL010003690.1, forward strand.
TTTAAGAGGACTTCTACTCAGGGGAGTGCAGCGAGACCTCTTGCTCAGGGGCTACGCATTCTTTCATTGCTACCCCGATTGCTGTGGGGCTTGAGTTGCCCATGTCTGTGCTTTCTCCACCATTGAGGGTGACCACCGCCACCGGAGAAAGGTGTGATTCTACCACTGTTGATCGCGATAAGGCATTTCAGTGGGATGGCCGTGATTTCTCGGTGGGTCTTATAGGATTGCCGATGGCCAACTTGGAGATTATTCCGTGCATGGATTAATTGTCCAGGAATTATGTGATGATTGACTGTTGTGCCAAGCGAGTGGTGATGTCTCCTGTGATTCCACAGCTAGTTCCTCGCCGTATATTTCGTTGTTGCGGGCTAGGAGAGCCTAGAGAGCAGGGGCATATAGTTATGTCATGTTGCGGGGTTTGGTGAGTGGGACACAGGAGGATATCATTGGCATTCCTGTGGTGAGAGAGTTCCTCGAGGTGTTTCCTGAGGAGATTCCTGAGTTTCCTCCACAGAGGAGATAGTGTTCTCCATAGATCTATTGCTTGGTGTGGGGCCTATTTCATTAGCTCCATACCGAATATCGCGACCAGAATTGGCGGAGCTGAAGAAGCACATTGAGGATCTTTAGGCAAAATATTTCATTCGACCGAGTGTGTCTTCGTGGGGAGCACCGGTCATCTTTGTGAAGAAGAAGGACGGGACAATGCGATTGTGAACCGACTACAGGCAGCAGAACAAGGTGAAATTCTAGAACAAGTATCCCCTTCCGCGTATTGATGATTTGTTGGATCAGCTCAGGGGTGCTTGCGTGTATTCGAAGATTGATCTCCGGACCGGATACCATCAGATTCGGGTGAAGCCAGAGGATGTCCCCAAGACCGCATTTCGTTCGAGATACGGTCACTTTGAGTACTTGGTGATTCCGTTTGGACTCTCCAATGCACCTACAGTGTTCATGGATTACATGAATCGGATTTTCCAGCCGTACCTGGACAAGTTTGTAATCGTCTTCATTGATGATATCTTTATTTACTCCAAGACGAAGGAGGAGCATGTTGAACATCTGAGAATTGTGCTGCAAGTGCTGAAGGAGAAAAGGTTGTATGCTAAACCTTACAAGTGTGAGTTTTAGCTCAGATCCATGAAGTTTCCTGGGCATATGATTTCTGCTGAAGGAGTCGCAGTGGACCCCAACAAGATCGAGGCAGTGATGGATTGGGCGAGACCCAAAACTGTTTCTGAAGTTAGGAGTTTCTTGGGTTTGGCCGGGTACTACAGGATGTTCATTGAGGGATTCTCTAAGATGGTCTTGTCGTTGACTTACCTTACCTGAAAGGAGACTCCATTTGTGTGGAGTCACGAGTGTGAGGAATGCTTTCAGGAGTTGAAGGAGAGATTGACTACCGCACCTGTGTTGATCCTTCCTGGTCTTGATGAGCAGTTTGAGCTTTACTATGGTGCTTCTGGAAAGGGGCTGGGCTGTGTTTTGATGCCTCATGAGGAGAACTACCCGACTCACGACTTGGAGTTGGCGGCCATTATTTTTGCTTTCAAGATTTGGAGCCATTATCTTTTTGGTTTGAAGTTTTTGGTGTTCAGTGACCACAAGAGTTTGAAGTATCTTTTCGACCAGAAAGAGCTGAACACAAGGCAGAGGAGATGGATAGAGTTCCTGATATGCGATCAGCATATAAGAAATTACAAGACGAAAAGAAGAAGAAAGTGACTCAATCAATGCAAGAAAGGCAGAAAAACTAATTAAAAGTATCCAAAGTCTGAATATCAGGAAAGATGCAATAAAAGAAGGCAAAAAGGGCAAAAGAAGAGCTAAAATCCCACGCTCTCAGCGCGGGTATGGCGCTCAGAGCGTGGGAAGCAGAAATTTGGCAGAAGATCCCGCGCTAAGAGCGCGAGATCTGCGCTATCAGCGCGGGAGAGCAAAAATAGACAGAACCTCCCACGCTCACAGCGCGGGAGTGGCGCTGTCAGCGTGGGAGGCGCGAAAAGATGAAGTTCAAAATTTAGCAAATTAGGTCAAGGTCTCTTATAAAAAGAGACTCAACCTTAGAAGGAGACACACACCACAAGACCCAAAAGAGGCAGATCCGGCTGGAGAAGGAAGGCGTTCTTCGTGTTCGTCGTCCCGTTCTTGTAATTTTCTTCTAGTTTTTATTTTCAGTTCATGTTGAAATCAGATCAGCGATCATGATGTTGATTGGCTAGATTTATTTTCTGTAGTCAGGGCCATGATCCCTTTGTGAACAATTGGTACAAGGATTGAATCATTATATGTGTTGATTTTAATATATTTCATCTTTATCTATTGATATTATTTCTGTTAGATCTGATCAACCTAATAGGGGATGATATTCTGGGGATTAGGGTTCGCAATAGGAATATTGGAATACTGATTCTGAAAGGAGATAAAGATGACGCTTCATGCATGTTCTAGGAATAGACTTGTATGGATTGCAGTCGTGGAATTTATCTACATAATGCTTATTTTCAGGCGGGATTACTAAGGGATTAGGGTTCCAACTGAATTAAAGGGTTAGATCACCAAGGGATTGTGATCTAACTAATTATTTCTAAAAGATGATAATTTGTCTGAGTTGTTAATTTCGATAAGTATTGTGAATCAATCCAAAGTAAAATTGGGAACAATTGGTGAATGTACCCTGGCTACAGTATTCTTCATCACTTCTTCTACAAAAACATTTCTTTCATTTACTTATTTTAAGTCTTTTTCGTAAAAACCTAAAAACAAGTCTTTACTTTTTAATTAGTTACCATATTGTGGAAACACAAATTGATTCATCTAACTTAAGAGGACTGGTTATCGTAGTAGTTGTTTTCCAATCCCTGTGGAGACGATCTTACTTATCACTTTTATTACTTGGAACGATCGGTACACTTGCCGATTACGCATCACTAACCACCTCTCATTTGAATCCTTATAAGATTAGGTCATTATCCTTTCAAGATTCTGACCTAATTGTCATCACATGACCAACCATTTCATGCGCCCCATTTAGTCCTATTTTGAGTCCAGATACATTGAGTAGTTGCATTCAAATTTGAATCAACTAACTCACTGATTCTCTTAACCAACCATATCAGAATTGTAGTACATTTATAGATGACAAAATGAAACTCACTTTGGATCCAAATTTGCGCACCACTTCATCATTGGATAAGATCAAATATGTTTTCTTGATGCAGAGAATATTCCAAAAGATCTCATCTTATACTTTTCATAGCCAATTCAAATTCGAATTCAAACACTTGAATTCAAATGTTCAAACATTCAAATTCAAAATTCAAATATTCAAATTTCAAATTCAAAATTTAAATATCAAAATCCAATTTCAAATTTCAAATTTCAAATTCAAAATTCAAATTCCAAATTCAAATTTCAAATTTCAAATTTCAAATTAAAAATTCAAATGTTTCATAATTAATTTAACTAATTAAATTAATTAGTAATGTCTTGGACTATCCAAGCCCAATATTATGCTCCATGCGCCCTCCACCATTTAGGTGGGCTTCCAAACAGCTTCTTGGGCTAACAACCATTATTAGGCCCAATACCTTTAAAGCTATTTCATTATGACTACAAGGTGTTAGTGTGTGACCCATTAGGTCCAACTTAGCTTCTGACATAACTGGGCCTGGGCCCAAGAAGCCCACAACCCAATTAATGAAAACACAGAGCACTAGCAATGCTTTGTTGCCCCAGAACTAGTGAGATTAATGACTTGATCATCCTATTGCACATATTTGGTTACCGTATGTATTTTCCTTTGTCTCGGTTATCTTCCCATTAACCTAGGGTAAGGAAATGTATCAACCCCTGCGGTTTAGGATAAGCTTTATTCGAAATAGGGAATCTTCAATTTATTGACTATAAAGGCAGATCATCTCATGATCTCTTTTACTATGCATAGATTCTCAAGTCCCTGTAAATGTCATCCCGATTTCTTCGATTTACAGATAACCTAATCTCTCACAGAGATTTGACGAATTCCTTCATCTTATTACGCTAGCCCTATGCCCTTTCAGGACACGCCCAACAGTATACCTATGAGTCTCCATGTTTCAGGCAGACGAGGCATACAATCAAAACATGCCTTCTAGAACAGTCTAGGTAATAACTTCTGGTCTAAGGAAAGACATACCCAAATATAAAGAGATTAATCTAATGACACTATCTGTGAGATTTCCTCATAAAGTCTCTTTTTGGGTCTGTTTAGTGCGAGCTATACTCTTATAGGTCCACCCACGACTTTAGCTAAGACATCTCTATATCTGTAGCTCATGAGGTCTTTACCTTGTATCCATATACAAGTAGATAAGTCGTAGTAGTCTTACCCGAGATCACTGATCCCCAATCTCAGTGTCTCTAGACTAGGAAATAAAATTAGGAATAAACATGTGATATCCTTGAATCCTCATGATCGTGATCTTATCACAGATACTCAAGAGATACCTGTTATATTCCAAGGGGTTTATCCAGTTCGTTCATATAATATTGACAATAATATCGAGACATAATATGAAACTGAATAAATAGTGCTTTTGTTTATTTGCGACAAACAAAGTTCTACATCTAGTGTCCTTTATTTAATCAAAAGATTGTCTCTAGGACACCCATATACTAACACAAGCGGTGTTCCTTGTACTAACTGTAGGTAATAGACATATTCCTGCATTTCTCTGGCCAGTAGAATAGTGACAACACACATGACATGAATATCTGTTGCACTACATAGTTTTGGAATTGATATTGTTAAACTATTTCTGGAACTTATATTGCACATGTAAGTGAGCTTGGGGTGGAAGACCCTTTAGGACCCCTTGTCTTACTGAGATTTCTTGTTTAGAGATCTCACCCCACGTTTGGGGACGCTTATTTCAATTTCAGGTAACTCAGGGGTTGAGACCTCTAGTGGCAGGAGGCTAGAGCTTAGCTGATAGATGATTCATGTTTATGCTGCTTATGCTGATATGCTGTTATGATTGGATGCTGGATCTTGTTTACTGCTTTATGCTTTTAGCTTCATTATTATGTTGTTGTCTGTTGAAACTTGATGGGCTATGTTGCCTTATTTGGTGAGAATGTGGATTGTCCATTGACGTGGATTGGCAAGTGTACCGAATCGCGCAAGTAATAAGTAGTAAGTCAGGTCGAATCCACAGAGAGTGTATCTAAATCAATTAAACTATTCTTTCGAAGATTAAATGATCCAAGAGGTTTTTGACACGAATGTCAGGATTGTGTGGAAATTTGATTTGTAAAATAAAACGTGTTTTTGTTCTTTTTGAATATTTGAGAATCCAACAAAATAAGAGTTTGGAAATTTATGAGAAAACGCTGCAGTTAGAGAACACTTACCGATGATCCCCTCCTTTTACTCTGGATTAAGTTTGAATATCAATATATATATCGCGAATTTAGATAATTATCAGATAAAAATATCATTAGTTAATTCTCAATCCCTTGAAGAATTAACCCTTTAACCCCATATAAAACCCTAATTCCTTGAGGTGCCTTATATGAGATCAAGCATAAAGATCGATAATTAAGACATCTACAATATGAATCATGTCTATCCCTAGATCATGTTCATACCGTCGTTCTATCCCCTTTCTGGATTAACCACCGCAGATTCCTCTTGTTGGCCCTAATCCTCAGATTTACTATCAATTACTAGATTGATCAGATCTAATAATAACAATAACAATACGAGCAGAATAGAACGAAATTCAAAAGATATATATATAAATATAAACTCAATCCATTGTATCAGGGGTTCACAAGGGTTCGTGACCCTAACCACAACAAAGAGGTTCTAGCCAACCATTATCATGGCTAAAATCCAATATTCAAATAAAGACATCAAATTACAGGAACTACAGAAAGGTAGAAGAAGAAGATGCTCCTCCCCAAATCTCCAAAGCCTTTCTCCTCAGAATGACCTAAAATCTGTTCCGAATGACCAAGTGTGTCTTTAGGGTTGTCTTTTGCCCTTTTTATACACCTCAGAATTCTCCTTTCCTCGCAACTGACAGCTGTCCATTTCAACCCTACGCTTGGAGCGCAGGATCCACGCTCCAAGCGTAGAAACACTGTTTGATTTCTCCTTGTCTACGCTTCAAGCGTAGGGTTCTACGCTTGAAGCGTAGACTCACTGCCTTGGGTCTCTTCCTACAATGCTCCAAGCGTGGAGATTCTGTCTGATTTCTTCTTGCTCCTTTATTTGACCTTTTTTCTCCTATAAACATGAAGAATTTGAGTGAGAGAGTGTCTGACAATTTTTATTCAATAATTTCACCACATATACACCTTTATACACAGTTTTAGATCTGATTCTATGCTTTTTTGATCTATAAAAGTATATATGCTGAGAGCATATCAAACAATTCCCAGATTTAGACATTGTTGTCCCCAGCAATAAACTGGTTCAAACTTAGAAAAATGTACAGCAGTATTTCAGCACAATATCATCCAAACAATCGAAGAAATTACCATGTCATGCCTGACTGAATCACTGCAAGAATTTTTAACGATGCCCTTATTCTCTGAAAAACAATGAATGTAGTCTGAATATCCCTCACCAAGAAAAAATATATCACTCCCACTCCGGTGTTTTTAGGGTATCAGACATACACAACCATCACAGCCGTAACATTGCCATAGGCTTGATCATATTCTCAAGATCCTTAAAAATGAAGGATTCAAACGCATGCATTAACTGATCAAAAGGACTTTTCAATGGTTTTAATTTGGCCTGGCTAAAGGTAGGAATTTATATGGAAAGTGGCTTTAAACAACTATGAGATTGAAAAACTGAAGATAACATAAATTATACACTTTCAACTCATAAGTTTTGCTCCACTAACTTGCCCACAGAATTTCGGGAAGTCAATTCCTATGTTGACCAATTTTATTCACAATGCTTCACCCACATTTTTCTTTTCCTTTTTCTAGATTTTTCTGTTTCTTCCTCCTTTTTTTTTTCTTTTCCCCTTTTCAATTTGCTTAGTTTAGTGGAGCTTACCTTAGACATTTTCTTTTTTTCCTTTAAAAGAATCAGCAATTCAATCTCACTTAAGGTAAGTCAACATGGATATAGGCTAAGCAACATTCCAGTAAATTATCAATGAACAGGCTTGGCTCAAGGGGATAACAATGGAAAAATCATTTATATAGGTGAGCTATATGGCCAGGGCTATTAAGAACAAACTGCCTTATCATGTCAGTTAAAATGCATGCCTTGTAGAGAAACATACCAAGTTCTAGAGTGTTACCACAGTGAAGCCTGTAACAGCCCGTGTTAACCCGGATTGTTAACACACTATCGTATTAAGCCACGCTTAATTAAAATACGGAATAACTTTTTCTTTAATTCAATTATGATGTCATTAAACTTAACCAACTTGATTACTTAATCCATTTCATAAAAATACTGCCTGTATGTAAATTGCAAGACAACTAACTGGAATACCTCATATATAATAATAAGTGAGTATCTAAAACCACAGGACTACAACACGTAGCCTGGGTCAAAATCCTGATACTTTAATTACAACAGCAATGTAAAGACAATAACACAACCATGTGGCATGGACAAACCCCATGCTCACCAAATAAGGCAACAATGCCCAATCAACAGTCTCAACATAATAATATAAATATAGCGGAAAACAATAACAGCAGTCAGCATATCATCAATCAGCTCAGCTCTGGCCTCCTGCCACCTGAGCCCTCAACATTACCTGATCCTGAAATAAGCGTCCCCAAACGTGGGGTGAGATCTCTAACAAGAAATCTCAGTAAGACAAGGGGTCCTCAAGGAGTCTCCACCCCAAGCTCACTTACATGAGTAATATAAGTTCTAAAACAGTATTTACAATATAAGTTCCAAAATCATGCGATGCAGCAATTAATCATGCCATGTGTGTTTATCAAATCTACTGGCCAGAGAAATGTAGGAATACGTCTATGCCTACATGAGTACATGGATACTACCTGCACCTCACCCACAGCTTCACCATCTTGTATGTACTACATACTCAGGCTTACCGTCTAGGTGGACACCACATGCATCTCATAAAAGCACATTGCAAATAAATAGCTCAACAGCATTTCCAAAATATTAAAGCATGAAACACAGCATGCATAAACCCATCCCCATGGGACATGGTGGAACAACAAAATGGCTAAACCGAGGACATGAAAGCTTACCTTGCAAGCTAGCTATCCAAGCCAAGAGTCCAACCACTCACTAGTCCACAAACAGCAGTATCACAATCTGATATGGACCAATAATACATTAATAATCATGCATCACAAGCATACAACTTAAAGACTACGCCTTTCCTTTACGTTTTACGTCTCAAGGCTTCCAACAAAGCCATAAGCCCTTAATCATATGATTCTGACTTAGTTCATTAATTACAGAAGTTCAACTTCCTTAAACTAGGGTCCACACACACCCAATAGCTTACTGTTCATACAGTACAGCTACTGTCTGCGCAGAACCCAGGATATCCGGATATCAGAAGGGACATATCCGGATATGCCATATCCCGATATCACACTGGACATATCCGGATATGCCATATCCGGATACCCAGATCCCATATCCGGATATCAATATCCGGATACCATATCCGGATACTGATATCCGGATATCTGTTCGACAAATATCCGGATATCTCACGACAGAATGCAGTTTCTGCATTTCGTGAATATCCAACTCAAAGATCCAACTTTTAACACATGTACACGTTAAAGCATGCATCTTTAATCCATTTTAGGTCCATATACATTATACCCTCTTGTTTACTCATTAAACATGGCCAAGACATCAACTTTAAGCATTAAAACTTAAGATCAAAGGTGAGGGAACTTACCAAAGCTCAAAACAGAGCAAGGTGTGCTCTTGGAGCTCTCCCAAGACACTTCAAACTCAGCCTAAGTAGGAGCACGAAAATGGCACCTTCAAGATGGGTTCTTGCACCACAAGAAGGCACTTTGAAGCTCACAATGACTACCACAAGGTAGCCATCACTCAAGCTCCAAACTCAGCTCACTAACCTCACACACGCAGCAGTTGACACTGCCCAAGAACACTCCTTTCACTCTCACAAGGATGATCACAAGTGTTTATGAAGAGGAAAGGGAAGGAAAGGTGAAGAAGATTGAAGGGGAAGGGTCACCAAGCTCACAATGGTGGAAGAATGCATTGCAATAGTGCCAAGCATTCAGAACAGCCCCCCTCCACGTCCAATATGGTTCAGCCTAGGGTTTTGTGCCCACTAATGTGTCTATTTATAGGCACAAGCCACTAATCGCGCAGTATTAGCCTTAATAGCAAAGTAAAAGATCTTGATCCCAAACTTCAGATTCTAGACCTAGACATTTTTCTAAGATTTGTCATATTTTTATTTTATTTTTCGGAGCACCTTCCCGGTACGCGCTTTTCCATAGCCAGTATCAGTTCTGGCATCAGATTACGTCGTTTTGACTTGAAACTTGTTTTACAAGTCCTACATAATATTCTAGTAATTATCATGCATTCGTTATAATTTTCCGGGATACTTTTCCGGTACGCATTTATACCGAGTAGCAGAACCGGTATCTGCGCTTTTCTTCCGAAAGGCGACTTTCAGCATTTTTACTCACTCAATATAATTATCTAAGCCCATTAATAATTATTAGGGTCAATTATGGAATTATTTCTTAATTAACATAATTAATTTACTAATTACCTTAATTAGCGGTGCGGGTTCTTACATTCACCCCACCTTTTTAAGGATTTTGTCCTCAAAATCAGAAACATACCTGTCTCGAAAGTCGGGATACTGTCGGAGAAGCTCATCCTCTCGCTCCCACGTGCACTCCTCGGGACTACGCCCAGTCCACTGCACCTTGACCATCAGAATGATCTTGCTTCTAATCTATTTCTCGCCTCGATCGAGAATCTTGAGTGGTCCGACGGGAGTCTTTAGGTTCTCCCGAACCTCCACATCATCCGGCTGCACCACGTGCGAAGGGTCCGCTATGTACTTCCGAAGCTGAGACACGTGAAACACGTCGTGGATGTTGGCTAGGTTCGGAGGTAAGGCGAGTCGATAGGCAACTGGTCCTACTCTACCAAGGATCTGGTAGGGCCCAATGAATCGCGGGCTCAACTTCCTCACGCCGAGTGCCCGTCCAACACCGGTGACGGGTGAAAGTTTCACAAACACGTGCTCACCCTCACTGAACTCCAGTGGTCGATGCTTGACATCATAGTAGCTTTTCTGACGATTCTGCGCCTGCTTCAACTTTTCCCTGATCATCTGGATCTGTAGGGTAGTATCTTGGACAAAGTCCAAGCCAAATAGCTCTTTATCTCCAACCTCAGACCAGCAGGTAGGAGTCCGACACCTCCTACCATACAGCGCCTCGTAGGGTGCCATGCCCAGACTAGCATGAAAACTGTTGTTGTACGAGAATTCTACCAACGGAAGGTACCTATCCCATGCAGAACCCTGCTCCAACGTGCAAGCTCTCAACATGTCCTCCAATGTCTGGATGGTCCGCTCAGTCTGTCCGTCAGTCTGAGGGTGATAGGCGGTACTCAATCTCAACTGCGTACCAAAAGCCTCCTGCAGCGCCTCCCAGAACCGAGATGTGAACTTCGGGTCCCTATCACTGATGATACTCTCGGGCACCCCGTGAAGCCTCACAATCTCGCGGACATAAAGTTTGGCCAACTGCTCTGTAGTGAAGCTCACCTTCACTGGAAGAAAATGGGCAGACTTGGTCAATCTGTCCACAATAACCCAGATAGAGTCACAACCAGCCTGAGTTTTAGGCAATCCCACCACGAAGTCCATGGAAATACTCTCCCACTTCCACTGTGGAATTTCAAGAGGTTGAAGTTTACCAGACGGTTTCTGGTGCTCGATTTTCACTTTCTGACATATCAAACACTTGGACACGTAGACCGCTATGTCCTTCTTCATGCCCGGCCACCAAAAATTTCTCTTTAAGTCCTGGTACATTTTTGTAGCACCAGGGTGGATAGTGAACCGGCCCTTATGAGCCTCTGCCATAACCTCTTCAGTTAATGGCCCTCGAGGAATAGCAATCCTCTTCTGGAACAGCAGCAATCCATCATCGTTCCAAGACACACCGTCCTGGTTCTTCACATAATCAAGGCACTCTCTTTGCACTTGCGCCTCTTTGATCTTTTCCATCAGCTGATTTATCACTTCTGCTGTTTCCACTCAAGCAGTGCACCCCCCAAACAAGGAGTTCACTCTCAAGTCTCTGAACTTCTCGATCACCTCGTAGTCGTTCATCATCAAGCTGGATAAGCTCACGGATTTCCGACTCAAAGCATCGGCTACCATATTGGCCTTGCCAGGATGATACCTCAACTCAAAGTCGTAGTCCTTCAAGAATTCCATCCATCTTCGCTGTCTCATGCTCAACTCCTTCTGGTCAAACAGATATTTCAGGCTCTTGTGATAGGACTGAATACAGTAAACTTCATGCCAAACAGGTAATGCCTCCAAATCTTGAAAGCAAAAACAATGGCTGCCAACTCCAAGTCGTGAGTCGGGTAGTTCTCCTCACGAGGTTTCAACTGTCTTGAAGCGTAAGCAACCGCTTTCCCTTTCTGCATCAGCACACAGCCAAGTCCTTTACCAGAGGCATCGCAGTATAACTCGAATTGCTCCGCAGGATCAGGAAGGACTAACACAGGAGCAGTAGTCAGTCTCTCCTTCAACTCCTGGAAACATTCTTCACACTCATGTGTCCACACGAATGGAGTCTCCTTTCGGGTAAGGCGAGTCATCGGTAGCACCATCTTGGAGAATCCTCTATGAACCTCCTGTAGTAGCCTGCCAAACCCAAGAAGCTTCTCACTTCTGTAACCGTCTTAGGCCTCTCCCAATCCATCACGGCCTCAATCTTGTTAGGATTAACTGCAACTCCATTAGCAGAAATCACATGACCCAGAAATTTCACCGCCTTGAGCCAAAACTCGCATTTTGACGGCTTAGCATATAGCTTTTTCTCTTCTAGCACTTGCAAGACAATCTTCAGCATATGTAATCTAACCAAGGGGCCCCAAGTAC
>JAVKPL010003691.1:0-205137 GCA_032173675.1 Gastrolobium villosum
GTTTTTGATAGATTATAGGTATCGTCCATGAGAGGTAATGGCAGGATTAAATCCATACATGTTCTCCGTAAGAACTTGCACCGTTAAATTGAGATTTTAAAAATATAATAATATTCAAATGAGGATTATTAAAAGCAAGATTTGATTATTCTAATTAATTTGAATTAAAGCACATTTTAAGAAAAATATCAATTTTGAGTGTTCCGCGGTAAAAGTGCATTGGAAAGAATTACCCGAAACTTATAAATAATTAGTAATTATTATTCCATGAATTTTATGGAGTAAAAAAGACTACAAGATATTTATGTTAATATTAGTAGGGAATTCTAAGTATTTAAAATTAAGTCAATTTTCGGTGAAAAGTAAAGACAATGCGTGTTTTGCGGTAAAAAATTACAGTATTCAAAATTATCCGGAAACATAGAAATAATATTGTGACTATAATTACATAAATTTTATAGAGTTAGAATTGCAATAAATAAAACGTTTAAGTTAAGTTAGAAGAGTATGGAAAATAGGGGAAATGAGAGTGTAATAAGTGACACTACTCTAAAAACCTAAAAACCCTAACTTTTTTCTCAAAACACATTTTTCCTCATTCCTTTCTAACCTAAGACAACCCACCAACACCCCTTTTGGCCTCCTCATCCCTCTCCCCTAGAGTTCCACCTTCTTCACGAACAAGCCACAAACACCCACTACTCTTCATTCTTCCATGGAAACCACCTAAAGCTAAACACTTTGGAAGAGAAAGACTCCATCTTTGGAGGTATAGGGTGCTGGTTTTTTATGTGGGGTGACGTACCCCGTAGACTTTGTAAAATAACAAGAGATGAAAAGAACATTGAAATAAATCTGCATATTGAATTGATTCAGAAGAGTACAATATATAAAGAAATACTAATGTGTTTAACTCATACCTAACCTAAATCCTAATGAAATAAGAAAATAGATCTTTACAAATAATAAAGATATTCTAACGATATTATTTCCAACACTCCCCCTCAAGCTGTGGAGTATAGATCATAAGCAACAAGCATGAACAAGAAAGACTAAGAAACATAACATCAAAATAAACGAGTGGGGGTTGTAACAATTCTACAACTCACCCTAAAGAAAAATAACAAACATAATAAACTAAAATAAAATATTATCTATATCTCAAATATAGAGATGGCAAAACGGGCTCAGCTCGCCGGGCCGGCCAACCTCGCCAGCCAAACGGGGCGGACTGAGTTTTCCAAACCCGCCAAGCCCGCTTGGGCTGGATTTTTTAATTTTTTTTCTTTTTTTAGTGTAAAATCATACGGGCTTGGTGGGCAGCCCGCCCTGCCCGCCCAAATGGGACGGGGCGGGCTGAGTTTTCTTGCCCACTTTCACAGGCGGGGCGGGGCGGGCACGGGCGGGGTAGCCAGCCCGCTTTGCCATCCCTACTCAAATACTCTTCCTTAAGATGAAGGGACATTTCATCTTGGGAAGACAGAAAACTAAATCGAAGTTTCATATAATATAAGTCGGAGAAATCGACAATAAATCAACTACAATGACCATTAGTTTGTAGAGCTGGTAAAGTGACAGTGCTGGAATGGACATCAGCAAAGGAAGCAAAAAATCAGCCAAGGAAGGGCTGGGAAAAAGACAATGTTGCGACTAGAATACACGCCGACAGAGCCAGTATTACAGGAATAATCCGTGGACCGGGTAACAATTGAGATAAATGCTCCTCCTGAATAGGAGGCCAAAATAAAGACAAACAATGGCAGGAATAAATCAAATACAAGCGAAATCAGACGTGAATAACACTACAAACATGTGTGAAAATAAAATAAAATAGGCCAAATACAAGTTATAAAAGAAAATCAAAATAAAATAATAAATCAACGAAGAAGAAGAAAACATAGCCAGAAGAAACAAGATTCAGCTGGAGAGGAAAAGATCATGTGATCGGTGGAAAGAGACGCTACCAGAACATTGACTTGATTTGGTTGCTGGAGAGAGAGAGAGAGAGAGAGAGAGAGAGAGAGAGAGAGAGAGAGAGAGAGAGAGAGGATCTGAGCTTCGCCGGAAAACAAGAACAAATCCAATGAACCCGGGTAGGTGAAGGAGATTCAGATCATGGACATTAGAGGGAATTCGACAGTGGATCCTTCACCGTGCGCAACTCAGCAGCAGCGGCTCCTTCGGCTGCGGCAACGGTCGACCGCAACTGAGACAAGGTGGACAGAGATGGTTTTCTCAGATTTTTCGACACAACAGAGATAGAGGTCCGACGAACATTTCCAGGAAGACAGAGATGAAGCACGAACAGATCTATGGAGGTCCGATTGGAATGGCACTCAACTAGGAGGGAGACGATGTGCGAAGGTGGCTGGGTCGTCAACGGTGATGGAGCAAAACACTTGCAGCGGTGAAGGTGGGAACAAGAAGAAGAAACTAAGAGAAGCGGAGAGAAAAATAGAAATGGAAAAATTGGGAAAGTCAATCCCTCATGGTGGGTGATATCTCTCTACTACCATATTAAAATTATAAAAAAGAGTAATGAAAGGCTACCAAGGATTCCTTTCGTTAGACTCTGATACCATGTAAAATGACAAGAGACGAAAGGAACACTGAAACAAATCTGTATATTGAATTGATTCAGGAGAGTACAATATAAAGAAGCACTAATGGTCTTAGCTCATACCTAACCTAAATCCTAATGAAATAAGAAAATATATCTTTACAAATAATAAAGATATTCTTTTGAACAGACTTAATTCTTCCTTCCCAATAAATTGGCCCAAACATTCACAATCCCTTCTACCTTCATCAAACCCCATGGAAACAACCTAGAAGCTGGGGTTTTTGGGGAGAAAGACACCATTTTGAGGCATTTTAGTTTTTTATTTGTGAGTTTAAAAGTGAGATATTTCAGTGGTTAAAAGCTTGTATCATCTCTTCTTACATGGGTGAAGCTTCAAAGGCGAAAAAGAATTATCTTTCCTTTGTTCTTCACGATAGATGCCATGATTTAGGTTAAAAGATGAGTCTTGAAGTTGTTTATGTGTGTAAAATGTGTTGGTATGCTGATTAAATGACTAAATAAGTTTGGGGGTTCATTAGAGGCCAAATATGCCTTAAAAGCATCAAAGAAGTATTCGAATACTTTTCGAGTAGTATTCAAATACTTTCTAGAAAAATGCAATAATCAATTACTTTGTGAGACAACAACGACCTAGTTTAGTAAAATTGCGATATATCGATCTACAAAGCTCCAAACTGAATGAGGTTTAGACCTATGTGAAGCTAACACATAGGGCTACATCCTTGTAAAATTTAGTAGCCATTGCATAAGTGAATTGGTAGAAATTTAAGTTTGAAGTCTCGGCTTAGTTTCAAGAAATTTAATTTGCAGCAGTAACTTTGCAAAAGATATAACCGGAGTTATAAAAATCCAATTGACACTTATAATATGTCGTTGGAAATATTGATATGTCTAGATTAACATAGAAAAATATTAGAATTTTTGGTAAAGAGTTGCAATTCCAATTTTAAAAATGATAAAGAAGGTTTGAGGTTGTATTCGCATATAGAGTTGGTTTCTTTCTATTGTTATTCAAGGAAATGATTTATAGACTCTATGGTGCTTTTAAGTGATGTTTTAAGGTTGTGGGACCTTAGGGAATTAACTTAGTTCCTCCTACCTTGGGTTAGTGTCCCTACGTAAATAATGACTACGTAAAAGATAATATTGAAATGAACGTCGTAAGCTATTATATTTGCTAATTGTCGTTACATCTTTGAAATATGTTGTGATTTTATGAGGGCCTATGATTTTGGTCCTTTGGATACTGCAAGTACATTGGAGTATGTTGCTGATAAAGGTAAGCTTTCAGTTCTCAGGATTAATACCTCGTTGGTTTCACTAAACTCTATAGGAGGTTGGTTTATGTGCATAATATATTTTTGAAAAATAATTTATGCACTGATATGTCTGATATCTTTGGAAATAATTTATGGTATAATGTGTTGATATATATGCGAATGTGATGGTGTATCATACATGCAGGCGACATCCTTAGGTGTAGGGTATGAGGGGAATCCTAATATATTTTTAGTATGTTGCGGACGTACGTAATGCATACTTGTATCTGGCTAGTAGATAGTGATATTGCACATGGTGTATGCTATATATCCAGCATTATGCATCTTATTATTCTGTTGAACTTATTATACCTATAAGTGAGTTTGGGGCGAAGTGATCCTTCGAGAACCGTAGTTTACTGTGTTTTGTCAAAATCTCACCCCGTTTGGGAAATATTTTTCAGGTGCTGATAATTATGAGATGGGTGCATCTTGAGACAAGAGGCCGATTTATAGACTATAGCATGATATGAGACTTGCATTGCCGTGATGTGTTGTTTATATATTTCTATGAGGCATGATTACCACTTGACATGTTATTTTATGTTTGTATTTATGAAGAGCATATAGGTTGTATATACCTTCTTGAACAAGCTTGTTTAATTCTATTAGGGAGCATGTATAAGTTTATGTTATTGCGTATTTGTATTGCTTTGGTCATATGATGTTATGATGTGCTTAATTATGTTGATGATAATTCGAGTATTACAAGATGTATGAAGATGGTTAGATAAGGTACCTAGGATCCACATGTTTAAATTACGTATGTATATAAACGGTTAAAGCCAGTAAATGGTTTAAGTTACGTATGGTATATAAATGAAGGTCCATTAGGTGTTATATGGAATTTAGGAAGCATATAGACATCTATCGAAAGGTTACATAGAAAATACATGTTATAAATTATAAGGAGTTAACCATAAAAGGAATTCTAAAGATATATGCAATTAAAAAGCTTAGTTAATGGATTTTTAAGTATTACAAGCTAAGTTAAGTATTAATAGAACCTTGGTAATTGGACATCAAGTAAAATATGGATTAGGATGTGAAATCTAGAAACATACTAAGTGGACGACTTAAAACAATTAGTGGCTAATTGACATGTCTCGAATGATTATAAGATATAATTATGGAAATCACAATGTATAATGAAAAATAAAAAGTTTATCCACATTTTTATAATTTTAGTTTTCACAATTTATTTAATTAAATAATTGTGCTTAATATCATTCTGATGTTAACAAATCGACTTAAGACAAGGTGTTACATTCTCATCCTTACGTACTCCACTTCCATGATTGAGCTAATGTCTCCTTATTTTTTCTTGCGCATAAATGCGATATGACTGTTTGGTTGGGCCTTTCCAAGAAAATATTGTTTTGATGGCAAGTAATTAAGTAGTAGTTGTTAGACCCAGACTTTTTTTATTTTGAAATAAAAGAAAAAGGCCCAAACTTTAACATTAGGTTTGAAAAAGTCCGCATGTGTGTCCACTTCTAATTTTATTATTTGATGACATGTATGCCGCTTGAAGTAACAAAAAAATTATCATCACGAGCACGCACCTCCGTTGTGAACCAAAAACACCTCCGCAATGCCTGGGTTTTTATTTTTTCACATTTAAAGAAGAGAGTCCTAGCACTAAAGATTTGTCCCTTTGTAAGAAATTCCACGTTGATTTGATGCCAAGTTATTTGGTAGTAATTGGTAGACCTAGCTATAACATTATGTTTGGAAAAGTCCACATCCATATGGAGCGTTTTAAGTGTGTCCACGCTGTAAACCAAAAACACCTTCACCATGCCTCGGTTTTTTTTTTTTTTTAAGTTCTATGTCTATCCTTTAAACGACTGGGGATGCTTATTGCATTCTTATAACTTCAGGGCTGTTTGGATTCTTTTACAGCTATTCCTTTTTCTTTATTAAACTTCTAGGAGTGCTGATATTGTAGCACCGATACCGACACGGGATACGTGACACGATACGACATGACACTCCGACATATTAATTCTAAAAAATGTTAGATTTCGACACGTTAGGACACGTTTTGATATTAAATAATATTTTAAATTTATGTAGTGTATATTATATTTAACATTCAATAATTTAATTAAAAAATGAATCTAAACATATAATATTCATAAATTTTGCAAAAAAAATAAGATATCACAAATATTTATATTAAACTTAATAAAGTGGTAATTGTAATCCAATGAATCTAATAGTTGGAACTAAAAACTCAACGTAACGTAACCTTTGAACTTTTTTTGAATTTCTATAACATGTGTTGAAGTGTCGGGGAGTGTCGGAATGTCCGAGAGTGTCGGGAAGTGTCAGACACGACACGTCAGGATTTTTGAAGTGTCGGTGTTTCATAGGTCACAGGAACGCTTAAGTAACTTAAAATACTTTCTTATTAATTATAACATGCATGACTATCAAAAAACTATGTTTAAAAGCTTATTTTATTTCTATAAAAAAATAAAAAAATAAAAACCTTATTTTCTGTTCTTGCAATGAGAGGCAAGCCATCAGTCAAGCGTGCACACTTGGATTGAGAAAGATGCTATAAAATGCATTGACCTAAGTTGACTTGGAAAATGTAAAATACGCACTTCCCGTTGTCATGGATTTGGATATTTAAAGCAGGGGGTCCATGAAGCTTTGCCAAAGTTGACATGGAAAAAATAGTAAATAACTTAACACAATATACTTTTAATGTAAAATAGTTATTTAAAATGTAAATTTATGTAACTATTTAATAAATAAAAAAATTTTATTGACTTATCCTGTCCAACGTGTGGAATGGAGGTCCAGGAATCCACTATAAAAATCGCCGTGCAATTGAGGTATACTTTTATTGGGAAATATAAGAAGGGTTTATCATCTATCATTTAACATGATAACAAAAAATTTGCTACATACACAATATTTTGTGGGATCCGCAGTAAAAAAAAACTCCGACACATAAAAAGAATCTCTGTAACATAACAGAATCATTTTTCCTATGACATAACTCTCATAAAATTCATATAAGAATATGTTACAAGAATGACATTGTTCACTCTTGTAACAAGGATTCGGTTTTATATTCTGACTTTTTCTTTTAAGCGTGAGACCCATATTTGATTTATGTATAGAGGAAAATGCTTTTGTCAAGTGACACGATAAAAAGCGAGCCCTACTTTTATTACAGTGTAAAATTATGAAGCCGTATAGTTTTTAAGAAAGTGGGTCAAAATATATCAGATATGTAATTACTCAGAAAATATGCCTCGTCTTGAACTGCACGTCAGAACACCTAAGCATTTTTATACACCATGGGAAAGTGCTGGGAAAAAAGGGAATGAAAAACCAACTTGCTTATGGAAATGGAAGATTCTCTCTCTCGTCTTTTCAGATCTTGCTCTCTGAATGACGACTATATCTTGCAACTTAGTCCCTTGTCCTGTACAATTTTGTTTGTACTATATCTCTATATCTATCAAAACCAACCTAAAAAGATAAAAAAAAAAAAAAAAAAAAAAAAAAAAAACGGAGGAAAATGATAGGAAGTTGCTCTTTCAATTTCGTTTTTTATGTGGATTTATTTTTCTGGGTAGATTTTTTCCTTATTAGCGAAAATGAGTCTGAACTCATTAATGGGAAGCAGCTAGGTTCGCTTTCACCAAGAAAATTATATTTGGAAGATGTATGGAGAAATTGAGTACTCAAACGCACTATCTATGATTAACTAGAGGAAGATATTTTCACTGTGAAAAATTTTCACTATTAATTTATTATCTATTTAATCATCATTAGATTAACATTTTTTCTCTTTTCAAAAAATTTTTAACATTCTCTCTTTGTTTGAATGGTGATGTGATGAATAATAAATTAGTAGTGAGAATTTTTGGTAGTTAGAATATCCTCACTCATTAACTATTCCATTTAAAAAATAATAAAATTTGGATTTTAAAATCATAATGACCAAGTAAAACTGGTTCGTTTAATGGACTAACGTTGCATCAGCTGTCCTTTCTATTGACTATTCCGCGGCACCACTGAGATAGATGGCAGTCCTCCTTCTTGGTCAAGGAAGAAATTATAAGGCAAGTAACAATTTCACACAGGGATTACTTCCCTATTCAATTTTATTTTAAGGTTACTATGAAATTATAATAAATTATTAAATCATCAAATTACTTAATCAAATAATAATTTGATGATGGTTATATTGACAATTATTTTTTTTAACAAACTACACTATGTTTTACAGGTAAAACTTTATCCAAGAATATTTTACGAGTAAAATATAATGTAATTCGTAAGAATATATAAAAAATTTGAAAATATAATCTAGCGCTAATTATTTTGGCTATAAAATTAAGGGTTTTATAATTCTAATTCAACATGAGAATTCAAATTTTCCTACCCACCCTTCGATTTCCGTGCTGACATGGGTCCTACATATAATTTTTTCTAACACATGGGTCCTACATGTTTTTTATTTCCACAACATAAGATTTCAACTCTAAATTAACATAAGAATTATAAAATCCTAAAATTAATCAGTAAGTTTTTTAGTTTCAAGGAGAGACAGACAGTGACCGCAAATTAGTAGCAATGACAGAAATTTTAGCAGCCAATTTCTTCATCCTTGCCAATATATAGAAGCTCATTCATATCTTAAGCTTCTATCATCCGATTATTACATGTTATTCCCAGGGGACAACAAAAATGGCAGTTCTTTCTTTAAGGTTACTTTCCTTTCTCTGTCGTCTCCTAGTCATAATCATTTTCATATCTCAAGCCAGCGCTGATGAAAGTTCACAAAGATACCAATACTTCTGTGGTTATAATAACAAGGGTAACTACACGGCCAATAGCACCTATCACACGAACCTCAACACCCTTTTGTCCAATCTCACTTCCAACACAGAAATCGACTACGGTTTCTACAATTTGTCATATGGCCAAAACACTGACAAAGCAAACGCTATTGGGCTGTGCAGAGGAGATATTAAGCGAGATGCTTGCCGAGGTTGTCTCAAAGATTCCATAGCGAATCTGACACAGCTCTGTCCAAACCAGAAGGAAGCAATTGGGTGGTATGAGGATGAGAAATGCATGTTGCGTTACTCAGACCGCTCAATATTTGACACCATGGAAACTGGACCTGCTTATTTTATGTGGAACTTACAGAATGCGACAGAGGTGGACCAGTTCAATAAGGTGCTAAAAAACTTGCTCGAAAGCCTAAGAAGCAAAGCTACAACAGGTGACTCTCGTCGTAAATATGCTACGGATAATGCAGCTGCCTCAAATAATCAAATCATATATGGTCTTGCTCAGTGCACGCCTGATTTGTCTGCCTTACAGTGTGATAACTGCTTGGTCCAGACTATCGCAGAATTCCCAAATTGTTGTAATAACAGGATAGGTGCCAGAGTTATTAGACCCAGTTGTAGTTTGAGATACGAAATATCTCGCTTCTATGATGAGTTGACACCAGTTCATGCACCATCACCATCACCATCATTACCATCACCGCTTCCATCGCTGCCACCTCCTCCTTCCACTTCTAAAACTTCCGTGCAAGGTACTTGTCACACTATGCTTACTTTCTTATATCGAAATAATTGCAACTGAAACTTGTAATTGACCATGATACACTTTTCACATCCATTAACGAAATTTCATCGATTTTAAGGTTGTCGTTTTCTCTCTGTTTTATTATCCTTAATCTTTTAAAATACTCACCGAAGATTAATTCTGGGTTTTGCAGATAGGGACGACACTTCAAGACCTGCAGTCGCTATTGTCCAGTTGCTGTTGTTGTTATTGTGCTCATTTTTATCTGTGTCTATTTAAGAATGAGGAAATATATTTTAAAAATAATTCTAATAAGCACGGCTGCATCATCAGGAGAATCATCTCGTAGAAATGCTGCAGCATGTGCAAGTTGAGTCAGTTGTAATTTTTTTTTTTTTTTTAAGAATCCGAATTTTCCAGCTTATATTAACTGCACTGTGCAGGTAATTTTACTTTTAGGATGCTGTGAAAAACCTAATTTTACACTTTTGAAAGAAGATAATAAATTAAAGTATAGAATTTAATAAATTAAAAGAAAATTTGACGGATGTCAACTCCGCGGGAATATGGATATATTCATGTAGAAAAGTGTTCCATCTCTTCTATTAACTAAAATAATCTCCTCAACGGAGCGGTGTGTTGAGCACAAAACGAACTATTCTTTCGCCTTTTACTAAAAAAAACATAAAAAAATAATAATAATCTCCTCAAACTCCAAAACATTAAACATCATCCTAAAATTAAAAATACACGCCATATTTCAAAATCAATGTGTCAATTCAAACCAAATGATGATCACTCTTTAATAGGTGGTTGGAGTGCCGATAACGCACAAATCTATTAGTTCGTATTAAATTTTTTATAATATTTAATTAATTATTAATCATTTGATAATAGAAATTTTCCTATAGTATAAAATATTAGATGAGGGATATTCTTACTACCAAAATTTTTCACTACCAACTTACTACCTATCTAATCACCATTAGATCAATATTTTCTCTTTTTTCAAATTTTTTTTAACATTCTCTCTTTGATCCAATGATGATTAGATTGATAGTAAGTTGGTAGTAGAAAATTTTGGTAATAAAAATATCCTCCCTCTAAATATTAATTCAATTCAAAAAATTTAAGCGGTTATTTGAAAGTTATATTTATTGTCTGGAAATAATTAGTCTTTCGATCCAAAGATATCTTATATATATATATATATATATATATATATATATATATATATATATATATATATATATATATATATCAGATCATAAAGCACGTTAATGATCTATAATGGCACGCTCAGAAGTCAGAAAAATGTTATGGTGAATCCCGGCAATCAAAGTACTCAATTCGATTAATACCCATGTATAGTGTACTACTGCAATTTATTTTTATTTTTTTTTGTTGAAATTTGCGGTAATTAATTGTAACAGGAATCTTACGATGAGCAAAATTATTATTTTTAAATGAACAGAATTATCAAATTTAGTAATTTACGTGATAAAAATATATTTATATTACGAAGAGTTGTTCAATTTAGTAATTTAGCGTAATAAAAATATATTTATATTACAAAGAGTTGTTCAAGTCTTATAAATTAAATTTGTATAATATATAAAATAGTACTTTAATTTTGTTGAAAACGAATAATGTTTTGACCTAAAAACAAAGTTTATTTTCAAATTGTTGTTGTCTAAAATATCAGTATGTACTTGTTGACAATATTCAAGGAAATAATGATAAAAAGGAATAAAATAAAATAATTTTTGAGATTGATCATGTCAGTTTGATGATTTCAAGTCCTCAAATCATATAATCAAAAACTATAAATATTTCTATTGCGATTTTAGATAAAATTATTTTCAATTATTCTTTATAATTATGTATATAGTTATAATATTAAAGTTATTTTTTTTCTCTCTTCAGTCACTCTTGAGAACCTATGTGCTGACATGGAGAAAAAAAGAAAAAAGTAATTTTAATGTTATAACCATGTACTCCTAGGAGTACATAATTACGTTATATTCAAGGAAAAGTGTGTATCATTTTATAAGATGTAAAATTGTGTCATTTTAAGTAAGAGAAAGAGATAGATAAAGGAGGAGAGAGTGGACAAAAAAATATAAAAGTGTTGGTCCCACCTCTTTGTGAGAGTGAAATGACATAAATATGTCATTTAAAAGGACAAATATTTTTTCCTAAAAGGATGACTATAGATAACTTTATCTAGAATTGCTGTAGAAATATTTTTCATATATATATATATATATATATTATTCTACCTATCATTTTTTTCTGCATATCTTTATCTATCACCTTAAAACACATTAGATCAGAATCTCAAGAAGAGAGAGAAAGATAAATGTTAATTAAGATTATGATCTAATGGTGTTTTAAGGTGGTAGGCAAAGGTAGGTAGAAAAAATGTTAGGTAAAATAACTTATTCCATATATATATATATATATATATATATATATATAGGGGTTTACATTTCTGCAGCAGCTGTATGTGCAGCAATCAATACTTGCCATATATATATTTGAAAATATTAGATGTGGGAAATCATAATCTTATAAAGGATGAAAGCATTAAATGTGGGGAATCATAACCATACACCTGTCTTTGTTGTACGTAAAGCGGCTGCAGAAATGATTTTACCACAGACACACACACACCACACACACATATATATATATATATATATATATATATATATATATATATATATATATATATATATATATATATATATATATGGGGATAGGATATTGTGACACCCAAGTTATGTTACACTCATGTGACACCGAGTCAATCTCATCGTTAGATCGTTGATGTTGTTCCAACGGTTATATTTATTTTCATCTTTGTATGGTCATGATTTCCCAAATTTAATATTTTATATTTATTTCTACTTTTGTATGGTTATGATTTCCCATATTTAATGCTTTCACTTTAAATTTGGGAAATCATGATCATACAAATGTAGAAATAAATATAACCGTTGGATCAACATAAGCGATCTAACGGTGAGATTGACTGGGTGTCACATGGGTGTAACATAATTTGGGTGTCACAATATCCTATCCCATATATATATATAGGCTTTAATGTTTATACACAGTGAATATAGATAAGTTATTTACATTCGCTCAAAAAATGACGTCGTTTTGCGTTGAAAAATTTAAAAATTATAATGAAAAAGACTATTATAACCTTAAAACAAATTATAATTACAAAAATACCTTAATTTTCACCTCAAAATGGCGTCGTTTTGAGTTCAATGTAGATAAATTATCTACATTGACCGTAGAAAAAAGGAACACACACACACACACACATATATATATATATACACATATATATATAGGGTTTTATAAGAGTTGTGTTGTAGGAAAAGTGATTGTGTTATATTATAGAGATTCGTTTTGCGTGCCGGAGTTTTTTTTTTTTTGCTGCGGGTACCACAAATTGTGTGTGTAGAAAATTTTATAAGGTCATGTTACATGATAGATGATAAACCCATATATATATATATATGGGTTTTATTAATCTCATATTATAGGAGATAAGTTATCTCATGTCATAGAGATAAATTTGTGGGTTCCACCATCTGAAAAATAAAAAGAAAAGGAAAGAAAAAGGTAGCACAATTATCGAATGGTGTGTAGGAGAGAAAATCATCATATGTAGCATAAGAGTAATTTCTCCCTATATATATTTATGGGTTTATCATCTATCATCTAACATGACCACAAAAAATTTCCTACACACATAACATTTTGTGGGGCCCGCAACAAAAAAAAACTCCGACACGCAAAACAAATCTCTATAACATAACACAATCATTTTTCCTACAACATAACTCTTATAAAACCCTATATTTATATATGTATATATAAAGATAGGGTAATGTTTTCCTCCTTTTACATTACACAAGCAATTTTCCTACACAAACATAAAAGTGGACCTACCAATTTTTTTACTTTTCTTTTATTTTAAAAATAGTGGACCCACAATTGATTGTCTCTATGACATATGACATGACCTAAGAATTTTCCTACAACATAATATTAGTTTTTCCCATAAAGATAAATCGGAGCGATAATTCTCTTGAGCTAAAATTAAATTTTTGTAACTTTCCATTTGACATAAACCTGGATTCAGAAAGAGGCTCTTTAACCCATACGGGTTTTTTATCCATTTAATTTTTCAATTTGGTATTCCATTCACAAAATTTATGAATTGGGGTCACTGAGTGACGCAAGGGGACCAGCGGCACTGAGTGTCGCGAACAACCCTCGCGTCACTGACACATTCATTATTATTATTTCATTTGAGTGCCGCCCCCTCCCCTGGGAAATTCACGGGATTGTGCCATGTGACACAATCTCGTTAGTTATGTTACCGTAAAACCTCGGAAAGCCATAACTTTTGACTCGGGTATCTAAATGAGATGATTTTTTTTTTGATTTCACATAACTTTTCCAGATCTACGCAATGACATTTCATTTGACATATTTTATATTCCATTAACATTGTTCAAATTTGCAACACTAGTTCCACTTCTTTACAGATTTAAATTATGTTTGTGAGAGATAAAATATATCAAATGAGGTGTCATTGCGTAGATCTCGAAAAGTTATGTGAAATCAAAAAAAATCATCTCATTTGAATACCCGAGTCAAAAATTATGGCTTTCCGAAGTTTTACAGTAACAAAACTAACAAGATTGTGTCACATGGCACAATCCCGTGAATTCGACAGGGGAGGAGGGTGGCACTCAAATAAAAAAATAAAAAACTGAATGTGTGAGTGACGGAGGGAATTGTTCGTGGCACTCAGTGCCGCTGGATCCTCCTTACGTCAGTTGATGACCCCAATTTTTAAATTTTGTGAATGGAATACCAAATTGAAAAATTAAATGAGTAACAACCCATATATGTAAAATAGCCTTACGAAAGACACAAAATGCATTCACTTCAAATTAGTTGACTTGGTAAATGTAATAATCGTCATAGATTTGGAAATTGAGAATGGAAGGCGTGCTTGACCAAAGTTGATGTGGAATATGGTTGTTAACTTGTCATCTTCATCAATTGGGAAAAATTTAATATGTTTGAGCATCATTGAATTTTTTGGTGCTCCTTCTCACATCATTAATTTTTTCTTTCCTTTTTTACTCTTATTATTTTCTCACATTTCCCATTTTACCTTTCTATTTATACTAAGAGACCACCTAAAAATGGTGGTCCTCATTCACTTTAAATAACCCCCGTCAATTGCATGCGGGCAATCAAGTGACATCCCAAGGATCTGAAAGAGTCTCAGTCGCACGATATTTTAATGAGATTTTAATTGCTCTTTGTAATTAGAAAATGCGAGATCGTAAAAAGGACAAAGAAAAGGAGGAAGGTCGATTGGAATTTGTTCGAGAGATCGATTGGTGGACGGAAGCTCAGTCTTGATTAGGATTTGATTATCTCAATTTATCAGTCTTTTTTTTTTTTTTTTCTTAAATCAACTTGGGAAATCAACTTGTTCTAATCTATGCCCAACTTTTTTTATAGATATTTTACCTTTTTTGAAAAAAATTATAATTATAATAAATTTTGTAAACATGTTTTTAATTAATTTTTTATGAGTTATAATCACTTGATTAATCATTTATTAAACTTATTTATATAATAATACTAAAATATATAATCAATAAATTTAAAGAATCTCACATGAAAATTGTGGTTTTAAAAATTGATTAATTACATATGCTATAAATAAATTATTTTTGTTGGTTGCTCAAGGTATCCTCGGGCCGACAACCAAAGATTAATACTTTCAAAACGGGAGATCACATAAAGATTAAATTATTTTGACAACTTACTAATATCACTTATATAAGAGACTTTTACTATAAAAATATTAATACATCTTCACTTAACTATTTAAATTTTAGAGCCGAATTTGGTATTAGAGTCTCTGACTCTATGGCCAAATATATTATTCATCCCTCAAATCTAATAAATCTTTATGTGAGTAGTACATAAAATCATTAATTGTCCATCCTTAAGTTTTTGAATTGAACCAAACTCCTTTGGCACAGATGGTAAGGAACCTGGATTTAATTAAAAGTCTCGAGTTCGAGTCTTGAGAATGAAAAAAAAATTAGGAGAACCGCCCCCGAAAGGGTCCGACAGTGCACGATGGGAATTAATCTTCGGTTACGGCGGGAGGATACCTTTGAATTTATTCAAAAAAAATTTAATTGAAATTGTCTCTTTATATTTATAAACAAAATTTTTGAGTAATTTTCTCTGCCTAAAATCCAAGTTAGCCGGCAAATGAGAAAACCGAAGCCAGTTGTCATTGATTTGGACATTCGAAAATGTACAGACGTGTTTGAACCAACTGCAATAATGGAAAGAGGTCATCTGTGTAAAAGGGAGTCTAAATACTACATAACTCGTTTGGTCAATGCTCGCCCGCGAGTGTGAAACACCACCCTCCACAATAAAAAAATAAATAAAAATCTAATAATTTTTATATCTCATTATTACAAATTTATTGCATAAAAAATATACGCAACGGAAAAGTATTATAATAAATTTTATGTTATTTTATTATGAATATTATAATTTTTTGTCCTGTATTTTAAATTTCCAACAATTAATAATATCAAAAAGTATTTTATAACAAAACTACTTGTATTACAATATTTGTATGGTGCCCCTGACAATATATATATATATGGATCGCAACTTAAGTGAAGATGAATATAAAATTTATTATTCCAAATTTAATATAGGAACAATATGCCCCAATTTAAATTCTAAAAACAGTAAGACCCGCTAAAACAAGAAACTAGTCTTCCATAACTCGATTGAAAAGACTCTCTTCATGGTCAGCGAAGAAAAGTACAAGACAATTGAACATTTCAAACAGGGATTATTTCCCTATCCAGTTTTATTTTCTGAGTACGATCAATTGATGATAATTATTAAATGATCTAAAAACGTAATTAAGTAATAATTTTGGTTATAAAATCAATTTTGGTTATAATTTAATAGACAGTAACCGCATAATAGCCGCAATGGTTATGGCAGGGATTTTAGCAACCAATATCTTCATTCTTGCCAATATATAGAAGCTCATTTATATCTGAAAAGCTTCAATCTTCCGTTTATTACTTGTTACTCCCAGAGAGGACAACCAATATGGCAGTTTTTTCTTCAAGGCTACTTAGTCTTTCCTTTCTCTGTTGTGTCGTCCTTATAATCATTTTCATATCTGAAGCCAGCGCTGACAATAATACGCAAAACTACCACTACTTTTGTGATTTTAATAACAAAAGGGGTAACTACACAGCCAACAGCACCTATCACACGAACCTCAACACCCTTTTGTCCACTCTCACTTCCAACACAGAAATTGACTACGGTTTCTACAATTTGTCATATGGCCAAAACACTGACAGAGTAAACGCTATTGGGCTGTGCAGAGGAGATATTAAGCGAGATGCTTGCCGAAGTTGCCTTAGTGGTTCAAGAGCAAATCTGACACAGCTTTGTCCAAACCAGAAGGAGGCAATTGGGTGGTATGAGGATGAGAAATGCATGTTGCGTTACTCAGACCGCTCAATATTTGACACCATGGAAACTGGACCTGCTTATTATGCCAACAACATGCTAAATGCAACGAATTTGGATGAGTTCAATCAAGTGTTGAATACCTTGCTCGGAAGCCTAAGAAGCAAAGCTGCATCAGGTGACTCTCGTCTTAAGTATGCCGCGGATAAATCAAGTGACCGAAACTTTCAAACCATATATGGTCTTGTGCAGTGCACGCCCGATTTGTCTGCTTCACAGTGTGATGATTGCTTGGTTCAGTCCATTGCACGTATCCCAATTGATTGTTGTAAAGACAGAATAGGTGGAAGAGTTGTTAGACCTAGTTGTAATATGAGATTCGAAACTTCGTTCCTTTTTTATGATCCTACATCATCAACCACCACCACTAACACTTCATCTTCCTCTGGAGGTACTTTTCGCAATTATCTTAATCGCCAATAGTTGGAAAAAAAAAAAAAAATTACTTCTGAACCCTGAAATTGACTTCATGATCCACTTTTTTCTTCTTTTGCTGAACTTTTTCGTTAGGTTTTGTTTTCCTTATTTATCTGATGAAGGAGAAAAATAAATAAATTTTGTGCTTAAAATCGTGTTTTAAGATTGTCTTCTCTAGGTAATTAGTTATTTGACTTAATGATATTTTATTATCTTAATCTATGGAATGTCCAACCGAGGATTCTGATTTGTGCAGGAAAGAGCAACACAACTGTCATCGCCATAACAGTACCAATTGCTGTTGTTGTTGTGGTGCTCATTTTTATCTGTATCTATTTAAGAGCGAGGAAGCCAACGAAGAAGCATAAAAGTATGTCCAAGTACTGATTTACTTTGACTTGTTTTCTATTTCGCTGCAATGAAATTAAAAGAGAGAATATCTGCCTAACATAAACGAAATTATTCTAATTAGCTATATAATATATCTTGATTAGTTAATTTAGAGTAATTCTTTCTATTATATAATGCTAGGTAAACAAAAGACGATAAAATAATTTCAGTAATTCAAAGTATGCTTGACTCAATTACTACTAGGAATAACCGAATAAGGAAAAAGAACAGAGGAAGTCAAGAAACTATATCTAGCAATGTTAGTTTTAAACTGCACTGAATGACTGAATTAGCATAGTGGAAAAAGGCCTTTTGTTGTAAGTATTGCTCTCGTATCACATGTGAAAAACTCACTAGTTTAACCCCGTTCCCAATGTGAAGCTCAAGAAAGAGAAGAAGATGATGAAGATGATGATGATGATATTGAAATTACTGAGTCATTGCAATTCAACTTTAACACCATTCGAGATGCTACAAATGACTTTTCTGATTCTAATAAACTCGGACAAGGCGGATTTGGGGCTGTTTACAGGGTAAGATAACACTTTAAATATCACTTCTTCATAAAAAATGTGGTATACTCAGTTACTTGATGAGAATTTACTATTTCTTGACTGTGATACATTTTCAGGGTAGTCTCTCTAATGGACAAGAAGTTGCTGTCAAAAGGTTGTCCAAGGATTCTGGCCAAGGAGATCTAGAATTCAAGAATGAAGTGCTTTTAGTGGCTAAGCTCCAACATCGAAATTTAGTAAGGCTACTTGGTTTCTGTCTGGAAGGAAAAGAAAGGCTACTTGTCTATGAATTTGTTCCTAATAAAAGCCTTGATTACTTCATATTTGGTACGTTTGAATGTCTTTTTAATTGGAATATACCTCTGTTACTTCTATTGTGGCTTAAGACTAAGCTTAATTACATAGTATGAATATTCAAATGGCTTGTGTGTGTATGTAGATCAAACCAAGAGAGCACAATTAAATTGGGAGAGCCGCTACAAAATCATTGCTGGTATTGCTCGAGGCATTCTTTACCTTCATGAGGATTCTCGACTGCGCATTATCCATCGTGATCTCAAAGCAAGTAACATTCTCTTAGATGGAGAGATGAGTCCCAAGATATCCGATTTTGGCATGGCAAGACTGTTTATTGTGGACCAAACTCATGGGAATACAAATAGAATTGTTGGAACATAGTAAGTATTCGAACGTACTAGAGCTTATTAATTGTTATTATTATCATTGGGCTTAGAAACTAAAAACTGGAGATGGTTGTGAAAAGATTTTGCTTAATTAAGCTTGTCAATGTTGTTATGTAGTGGATATATGGCACCTGAATATGCAATGCATGGACAGTTTTCAGTGAAGTCAGATGTCTTTAGTTTTGGTGTACTGGTTCTTGAGATTGTAAGTGGCCAGAAAAATAGTAATATTGGTCAAGGGGAGAATATAGAGGATTTACTGAGCCTTGTAAGTCATCCTTTTCTTGCCATTATATATTCCTTACAGTTAGAAGAAAGTAAGGAATTAGAAGATTATGTGTTAGCCTATGTTACTGCAGAAGTGGAATCTAACTTTTGTTGAGAAAATCCTTGCAGGCATGGAGAAATTGGAGGGACGGATCAGCCACAAATATTATAGATCCCATGTAAAACAATGATTCACGAAATGAAATAATGAGATGCATCCACATTGGGTTACTTTGTGTTCAAGAAAATGTAGCTAGCAGACCAACCATGGCTTCCGTTGTACTGATGCTTAATAGCTATTCTGTCACTCTGGAGCTACCTTCAGAACCTGCATTTTATGTGGATAGTAGAACTGGAAACCTTCCAGACATGTCATGGGAGCATAATTCAGGGGCAACAAGATCAAGCGAATCCAACTCTAAATCAGCTCAGGCATCGGTCGACGAGGCTCCAATTACTGAGCTACATCCTCGCTAGTTTTTTTTTTAATCGTAGTGTTGATACTCATAAACAAAGTGGATTTAGGGTAAACAATAGCATCGGGCAATGGAGCTGATTGGGTGGAGAAGGATCTCGATTCGATTCCCATCAATACCATCTTGGGAGGGTTATAAAATCTTAATCCTCGACTCAGACTTGTATTTGATATTAATTTCATAGCCGGCTCAAAGAGTCGAAACTTGTGGGAAAATCAAGATAGTCCACTCGTCTCAAAGAGGTAATTAAGGTTGATATAAAAAAAAATAAACAAATTCAATTTTTCAACGAAAATTCAAAGTCTTGGAAGTAAGTCCTTGTTTGAATAAACCATATATCCTTTTGTTTAAGTGAGACAGAAACCTGTAATGTGACCTTCAGTTTATGAAATGCATGCTATGGTTATTTTGCTACAGCACAGCTAGGCCTACAATAATTCTCAGGGGAAATCTATAGCTTGAAGGACAAGTACGATTGATCTTCCTCAATCGTCTGCAGCTCCATTTTCTGTAGGCATATATTTTGCATGTAAACAAGATATAGATTCTCTGCCATCTTCCGTTAAGTGCTTCATCAATCGGGGACTATAACACTGATAATCTATTTTTAATACTAAATTTCCAATTTCCTTCGTTATTTGTTATAATTTGTGAAGGGCCGGCTTGGCTCAGTGGTAAGCTTGCTTACCGTGATGTCCAAGGTCCCGGCTTCGAGTCGGCCTCTCCGCAAAAGCGGGGGTAAGGCTGGACTTGTATGTCCTTCCCCAGACACTCACGAGTGGGTATTGAACTGGGTCGGCCCTTTATTTGTTATAATTTGTCACAGCTTGTGGTGACAAAATAGAGCTTTGTTTCTTTTGTATTTGATCTTCTTTCACTTTGGCCGAGTAGAGAGAAAATTAGCAAGTGACAGTAACTTACATAATGCACGTATGCAATCATTTAAAAATACAGTAGACTTCTTATCGAGGACTTATAGAACACTGGCATAAACCAAAAGTCAAAGTGAATTCCAACCCCCGATGCGAAAGTGTGTCGTGATTCTACTAGCAATAATCTCAGTAAATTGTTATAACAATTTCATACAACTCAAGCATCTAACGTAATCTCAGGCACACTCAAACGTAATGGACAAGAAATTGCTGTCAAAAGGTTGTCAAAGGGTTCTGGCCAAGGAGATCTAGAATTTAAGAATGAAGTGCTTTTAGTGGCTAAGCTCCAACATCGAAATTTGGTAAGGCTACTTGGTTTCTGTCTGGAAGGAAAAGAAAGGCTACTTGTCTATGAATTTCTTCCTAATAGAAGCCTTGATAACTTCATATTTGGTACGTTTGAATGTCTTTTTAATTGAACTATACCTCTATTACTTCTATTGTGGCTTAAGACTAAGCTTAATTACATAGTGTTAAAATTCAAATGGCTCGTGCGTATATGTAGATCAAACCAAGAGAGCACAATTAAATTGGGAGAGCCGCTACAAAATCATTATTGGAATTGCTCGAGGCATTCTTTACCTTCATGATGATTCTCGACTGCGCATTATCCATCGTGATCTCAAAGCAAGTAACATTCTCTTAGATGGAGAGATGAGTCCCAAGATATCCGATTTTGGCATGGCAAGACTGTTTATTGTGAACCAAACTCATTGGGATACAAATAGAATTGTTGGAACCTAGTAAGTATTCCAATGTACTAGAGCTTATTAATTGTTATTATTATCATTGGGCTTAGAAACTAAAAACCGGAGATGGTTGTGAAAAGATTTTGCTTAACTAAGCTTGTCAATGTTGTTATGTAGTGGATACATGGCACCTGAGTATGCAATGCAAGGACAGTTTTCAGTGAAGTCAGATGTCTTCAGTTTTGGAGTACTGGTTCTAGAGATTGTAAGTGGCCAGAAAAATAGCAGCATTGGTCAAGGGGAGAATATAGAGCATCTACTGAGCCTTGTAAGTCATCCTTTTCTTGCCATTAGATATTCCTTTCAGTTAGACGAAGTAAGGAATTAGAAGATTATGTGTTAGCCTATATTACTGCGGAAGTGGAATCTAACTTACGTTGAGAAAATTCTTGCAGGCATGGAGAAATTGGAGGGACGGGTCAGCCACAAATATTATAGATCCCATGTTAAACAATGATTCACAAAATAAAATAATGAGATGCATCCACATTGGGTTACTCTATGTTCAAGAAAATGTAGCTAGCAGACCAACCATGGCTTCCATTGTACTGATGCTTAATAGCTATTCTGTCACTCTGGCGCTACCTTCAGAACCTGCTTTTTATGTGATAGTAGAACTCGAAACCTTCCAGACATGTCATGGGAGTATAATTCAGGAGGAACAAGACCATGCGAATCCACCACTAAATCAGCTCAGGCATCGGTCGACGAGGCTCCAATTACTGAGCTACATTCTCGCTAGTTTTCTTTTACCGTAGTGATGATATTCATAAACAAAGTGGATTTAGAGTAAACAAATTCAATACAAAGTCTTGGAACACGTGTAAGTTCTTGTTTGCATGGACCATAATCCTTTTGTTTAAGTGAGACAAGAAACGTGTAATGCGACCTTCAGTTTATGAAATGCATACAATGGCTATTCTGCTACTAGCAGCT
Source organism: Gastrolobium villosum (assembly GCA_032173675.1). Taxonomy (NCBI): domain Eukaryota; kingdom Viridiplantae; phylum Streptophyta; class Magnoliopsida; order Fabales; family Fabaceae; genus Gastrolobium; species Gastrolobium villosum. The sequence continues at coordinate 22,484 of JAVKPL010003691.1, forward strand.
AGGCCTGCAATAATTCTCGGGAAATCTATAGCTTGAAGGACAAGTACAGTTGATCTTCCTCAATCGTCTGCACCTCCATTTTCTGTAGGCATATATTTTGAATCTGAAAAAGTTTCAACAGCTGGACAAGATATAGAATCTACGCCATATTCCTTAAGTGCTTCCTCAAACGGGGACTATAACACTGATATAATCTACTTTTAATACTAAATTTCCTATTTCCTTCGTTATTTGTTATGATTTGTCACAGCTTGTAGTAATAAAATAGTGCTTTGTTCCTTGCGTATTTTAGCTTCTTTCACGTTGGCCAAGTAGAGAGAAAACTAGCAAGTGACAGTAACTTACAGAATGCAAGTATGCAATAATTTAAAAATACAGTAGACTCCTTATCGAGTACATATAGAACTCTGACATAGTCCAGAAGTAAAAGTGAATTCCAAATTTCCAACCCCCCCGATACAAAAGTGTATTGTGATTCTACTAGCAGTAATCTCAGTAAATTGTTATAACAATTTAATACAACTCAAGCATCTAAATCCGAGTCCCATCCCATACACTGGGCTCATGATAGTTCAACTATTCTCGGACGTTTTTTCGAATGATGATTTCCCCTTTGTTTTTCATGAATTTTTTCTTTACCAGAAATAGATTTTTGAACAGGAGAAGAAGGCTTTTCAACATCATTTCCATCATCACCACTGCTTTCAATTTCATCATCCCCATTATCATCATCAGCACTACTTTCATCTGAATCGGTTTCACTACCATCTGCAGCCAATGAAATCACAGGCTGACATCTGGAAATGGCAGATTCAGCAGCAGCCACAGCCTCAGGTGTATGAAGATCAGCAACACCAAGCATCAAATCCTGCAAGATAATGAAACCAAAAATAAATAATTTAATCCACTCTTTACGAGTCCGTACAGTAAACATATACTGGTAGGTAGAGGGGTTTTTGATATGCAAAGAGAGATAGAAGACAGACTGACCATTTCAATAACTTCGGATTCATTTCCAGTTAGCTCTTCAATATCATAATTCTCGCGACGGTCCTACATTCAAAAAAAAAAAAAAAAACTAAAGCCATAAGAACATAGAAAAAAAAAACTATAAAGGGAGAAAATGGTTGCAAGCAAAAAATATTCAGCAATCACGTTTTAACCTTTGCATCAAGTTCCAGCCGCTTATTTGCTTCTGACATCACTCCTAGGAAGTCTTTAACCTTACCTAAAACTGCATAAATAAACTAAATTTTATAACTTCATCTTCAAAGAGTTTTGCTATATTCAAACAACTAATTCAATGCTTGTGACCAGAATATAACCAGGTTGTGTAAGATATAGCCAATTCAACAGAGAAATCTCAGGGAAAAAGGCAACATATCTCCTGTCTGTCCTGTTATATTCAAGTTTGGTTTTTCTTCAAACCATAAGTTTAGCAGTTATTGCTTTAACAAAGGGATCGACCACATACAAAAATGCACATGAAAAGGCAGAGAAAGCCCAACCAAGATCATCATTCACAGACAAATAAAAGAGACAGTCAAGGATTTGAGTTTATATTGGATCGCCAATATGATATAAGATCTTGAACTTTGATTTCCCAGCTTAAACTATTTCACTTGTAAGAATAGCAGCTAAAAAGCCAATCTGTTTCGCAAGCAAGACCAGGTGAGCACCAGTGTCATGTGAATCAAACCAAAAGTAAGTTGAAGACCACGTAAAACTAAGAGACCCTTTCTAGGGACTCCTATGGAAGAGGAGAACTGGTTCAGATTTAGATCCTAATTCAAGGGAAAAGGTGGTTAATAACAATAAAGTAATATAGAATAAATATAAGTCCATCACACTAAAGCGTAATTGGGTGATAAGTTGCATGGATACCAACCAAATTACAATTCAAATCGAGAATCAAAAATCGTGTCCAATCGTTAGATTCAAATATACAATGAAAAATAGCTTGAAATATATCATATAAATAAAGTATAATGCTCAATGTAATAATTTTAAATTAGGAAGTGACAAAATAACTTAACCATAAGTCTCACAAAACAAAATCGTAAGTCATAAGTCATAACTGAGTCAATATAATTACTCCATGAAGCCTATGTTTCAGAAGAATGAAAATAGAGCAATGGAATACGCAAATAAGATGCATAAAGTAAGTTAATGACTCTAGGGAGCCCCTTTTTCAACAGAATGAAAACAGAACAATGGAATAGCCAAATAGGGTTCACTCAGTAGCACTCTTTTAGTTCATTTTCAATTAACAATTTAAGCTTATTTGAATTTTCGAACTCTTCTATGGGAATTGAAAAAAGAAAAGCAAAAGGGAAAGAAAAAATTTAACAAATCGTTGAATCATGATTCCTATTGGTGATATGGAATTGCATCAATTCATGCATGAATAGAATGATTCGAACCCATCTCCGATTTATCACATGATATGAATCGAAAGAGTGTCTTTAATCATGCAATTCTAACAACAATGATAGAAAACCCAGCATCAGTAAAGTACAAAAAAAAGGTATAAAAAAAATAAGAACTTGAGATGAATTTGAAACAGTACGTTGGCTTGGAGGAATTGGGGCAGTCAAGGACGTGTCATCAGAGGGGAGTCTCTTAGTTTGAGTGTTTGATTCTCTTTTATTATCACAAACAAGAAGAGCAGATTCTGCACACACAGACACACACAAAAGCAACTTTATCATTAGAGAGCACATAAAAAAAAAAAAAAGAGAGAGAGAGAGAGAGGATAGATAACAAATTTTCATTGAAGAAAGATAGAGACCTAAGGACGAAAAGGGCATGCCCTTGTGCTCCAACTGAAGAAGCTCTTTGCTTCTCTCTGCCATCTAACTCAACAGCTCTGCTTCTCCGAACCTCGGACCGTTACGAAGAGGGTTTAAGGAAAGTGAATGGAAACGTTGTACAGGAACTAGGAAGCGAATAGGTTTAAGGGGAAAAAAAATTATGAAAACACAAATAAAAAATAAAAAATTGGGCTTATCCTTCTTGGGACTTTGTTGTGGACTTATTGGGCCTATTGTTATTCTTATATAAATTATTTGACTGGGTTTGGGCTTGGGCTCGTTTGTAGGTAGATGAGATATTGAAAAGAGAAAACTAGTAAAACTAACGTTAGTAATAAAATATGAGGAGGATATTCTTACTACCAAAATTTTCTACTACTAACTTACTACCTATCTAATCACCATTGAATCAAAGAGAGAGAATGTTAAAAAGTTTTTGAAAAAAGAGAAAATATTGATCCAATGGTGATTAGATAGGTAGTAAGTTGGTAGTAGAAAATTTTGGTAGTAATAATAAAATATTTGTTTTTTTTTTATATATTTTGTATTATTGGATAAAATTTTATGTTGATATTATTAAATAAACTGGATCCAAAATTTATTTGGAGAATTCAATCAAAAAAATATGTTATTAACATTTTTATAAAACAACCTTTTCAAAGACAAAAACAATGATAATATTTATTGTTTAAAAAAACTGGACAATTTAATTTGGAGGGGGAATCTATAAGTAACCGTTTACACAAAAGCAAAAAGATACAAATCGATAAAATCTTAATTAAACCGAGCTTAAAAATATATGTGCATGTAGAAAGTAAAAGCTTAAAATGTAGAGAAAAAACAAGAGAGAAAAGTGTAAAGGCTAATAATCAATTTGTTATGGAACAATTTATGCCCCATATCTTAATTGCCCATAACAGCCTAACGAAAAAATAATCTTATTAGATAAGATACCAATCTTATCATATCACCATCCACCAGACATCGAGCCCCAAATATTTTCAAAAGACTCATAATTCTATTTCTACAAGTAATTCATTTATAAATAAAGTATTAAGTCAATTAGGTGTACTCATGAATAATGCGGCCAGAAAATAACTACATGTGCATAATGATAGATAAGAGAAAGTATAATGTGTATATAGGTAACTCATCTATAAATAAAATCATAATAAAATCATAAGTCAATTAGGTGCAACTTTCTCCTATCTGTGAAGCCATTCATCATAATGCATGGTGTGATATGAAAATCTCTATGAAATCTCTGCAATAGATTTTTGAAAGCATATTGATCCAATATAAACTCACCAATTGATTGGACGCCCTCAATTTGTTAGGATCCAGCGGATTTAAATATAGGAGAACAAACTTTATATATGTGGCTGTCAAATCATTGTCTCAAAATAACAAGAGGAGCTCCCAACATTGATGGAAACAGCCACAGAAGATCTGGGCAAACAGTAATAATTAAAAATATATAATAATTCATTAAGAGCATTATTTAGATAATTTTTTTTTTCTTTTTAGAAATGTATTCATATTGACATACCTTATTACATAATTGGTATCATATTGCACAAATAATTTATTTAAATAATTGTAATTATAATGCTTGAAAATTTTATTAAAACATTACAATTATACAAGCCAAAGAATATAGGTGCTAGCCATGTCAAAGCTAGCTTGTGACTTATTAACATTAAACTTACGAATAATTGTGACAGCGTATTTGAAAATAAAACCAAAAGGAAAAGTAAAAGAAAGCGAAGTAATCATCCTCTGTTTTGTTCAATACTTTGGAAGAGAACATTCCCTTGGAAGATTGTTTTGGAACCTCTCATTGTCTTGGCAGTAATCATAAATGATGTGGTATTTCCTAACCCATTTGAACCACTTTCTTTGTGTAGATGTGAGTGAGTTAAAGCTGTATTGGTTCCACCAATTGGTAGGGTTAGATGCTCTACAAAACCTTGGGTTCCCTTTCCACACACAAGCATCAATCTTGTAATTTCTGAATGAAGCTATGAAGGGTCCCTTTGTCCAATCAATCTTATCTTGGCCACCTCGTGTTGCCCACGTATCACCATTCCACAATGTCACTTTCAGACTCATTGGCTGCCATCTAGGAAATGGTACTCCTTTGTCCGCATGGTTTCTGTACACTCTTATAGGAATCATGTCCACCATAAACCTGCAAAAGGCAAAATTAACTTTACATCAACTAACCTTTTGGATAAATAATTTTGGAGTCCATTTTTTCTCATGTCGCAGGCATTGTCTTGGGAGTAGATAGTTAAAATTTTGTTATTGATTTTCTTTTAATTTTATTACCCGAGCACATGGTTAAAAATCTACTCCTGCAACAAGAAAAATATTTGCTATAAACTTAAAAATTTGTTGCTGGTTTTCTTTTAATGATGGATTACGGGAGCACATGGTTAAAAAATGATTACAGGAATTCCTGCAACATGAGAAAACTATTTGTTATAAACTTAAATGCACAGAAACTTAAGACCATGAAACTTATCATGTTTAATTATTTGAAGCTATGCTTCCTCTACTCATTAACCAAGTACAAAGGGTTGAAGAGCAATACAGTCTAGGCTATAAAGAGGTTTTGTTGATTGTAAGAAATGGCTTACACAATCTGGTGCAGATTCCACAACACAGAATAAGTATGGAAGTCCTTTGTTGGATCAAACCACAGATAAATCCTCTCCTCTCTATTGTCAAACCCATCTGCAAAAATATTTGTTTGCAAAATATATGGCTGCCCAGAGACATTACCTAGAAACTCAAAGTCTATCTCATCTCGATTGGGTTGATCAGAGGTCAACTGTAATATATATTACCAAACTGATTTGTGTCTATATTTTGATAATTCAAAACAAACAGAATAAAAGAAGAGTAAAGGGTTGCTTACATAATAGGCCAGGACTGTGCCTGCAGAATGACCTGGTACTAGTTTGATTTGCATGTCAATTTTCCCAAATAAAAACATCTGGTTCGAAGCAAAACCAGCTCCTACAATGATCCAAACTCAGTAATTAAGAAAGGAGTCTTTATCATTCATATTGCAGCTAGTTAAGCTATACTTAGTACCAGATTCTTGATCCAGTTTCAAGCTTCTTGTATGTCCATCAGCCGATGTGTTTACATGGGTAGGAGACCATATCACAAAGAAGTCCTTATTGAAGTCTCTTGTTGAAACGACAGATGCAGTTGAAATTTGAAAAAAAATTGAGGAAACAAACCCAATAAAGAAGATAAGTGCTTTGTGGAAGTTGCTCATGATTCCTGTGAAAGAATATGTCTGAAGGTTGTAATTGATATTGAAGAAGCTATATATATATATATATATAGGGACAATGTCTGCTTTGTTAGATTAAGAATGTCTTTAGAAGGAAGCAGAGGATTTTTCAGATGTCAGAATCTTCATAGTTGAGAGTACGTGTGTTTGTTAAGAGTTCACATTGCAACATAAATAAATGTTAACGTACTCAAAAAGTGATGTGAATCACCACATTAACCTGCTTAAGTTTTTACCGGCGAGCCAAATTGAATGATGAATTCAAGAATATTGCCATCCGTGAGTGCTGATCTCCAATCCAACTTGTGACAGGGAAACTCATTTTAATGAGATTGATCAGAATAAGGGTCTCAAAATATATACCATTCTTTGGACACACACTAGTGCATTCTCAAGAAAAGCTTTTTTCCTCTCTTATCAAAAGAAAGTTTGCAAGAATGAGAAGCTGACTACACTTGCTTTCTTGCTTCCAGAGATTTTCTCTTAGGATAACTTGGTTTTAAAGCTTCCATTTTTCTAAGGATTTCCAAAGATATATTCTTTCCCTCCTTTGTATGGACGTCGTTGATTTAGTTATAGAACATAATTATATGGGTTTGTTTAATGTTACTTTATTATAACCAAATTTTTATTAATGTTTATAAATTAGACTATGTCGTTTTGGGACGAAAATTATGGTATTTTTGTAATTTTAATTTATTTCAGGGTTATAATAGCCTTTATCACTCTAATTTTTTAATTTTTTAACATTGGAAAACTTGTACTTTCTATTGGGAATGGTACATCGGAGTCCAAAACCCTTTACAAAGGGTATATCCACCAATGAGCCAAATGACAAATCACAATAAGTGGGCCAACACCACATCTTAACCCAAAACCATAAGACGTAGGTTTATGGGTCTTTTGCACTTTATATGGTCATCACTTGATCCATGTCTACCTGATACTTCTTTATAACTCATATTTGAATACTTCCAACACTTTCCAGGTATATAATATAATTTGTGAACAAAAAGTTTATAAATATATCTTATGATTTACTGCATTATTTTGCCCACGAAAGAGTATTCACAAAGTTACCAAAAATAAAAAATAAAAGTAAGAGTATTCACAAAGAATTAAATGGAAATCTATGAGGGGGAGTTTGGTAGGTGAATTTTAAGGGGATAGATTGGTAAGTAGGGGTGGGAAGTGCAGATGACATGTTTGGTAGAGGAATTTCACAGAGCATTGTTTTTTCCCATCAAAGCTGAATTCTGTGTAAAATCATCCTCTAAGCACTGTTTTGGAAGACCACCTTGAAGGTGGTATACGGAGAAAATTAGGGAAGTGATATTTTTGGCACCAACTTTATCACGCAAATGCCCCTAGGCCCTATGCAGATACCTCTCTTCTCTAATACGATGCAGATACCCATTAAAAGTGACATTTTATCATATTTCTCTATCAATTTTTTACTTTCAATCAAACATAAATTAGTAAATTTAAGATAATTTGCATATTTTTTAAATTTCTCCATTTATTTTATTTTACAACTATTTCTCCACTTATCATATTTACCTGGATAAAAAAAAATTCTACTTTTGACATGCTGTGACTAGCTGTAAAATCAAAAAACGAGTTGCACTTGATATCAATAAACGGACAAACATCGTCATTTGATTGGGCCGTTGCTCCTTTATGACACTAAAACGCCTTCGAACAAATTTAAGTGGTTTTATTTTTCACAAGGTAGATTAAAAAAGAAAAAAATACAGGCGAATTTACCAAGAGAAGACAAGAGTCATGCCTATTAATAAGTTGGTGTTAGTTTTGGAGTCAAGGTTGACGGACATAAAAAATTGATTTACTCTATTAGTTATTTGAAAGAGAAAAATCTAATTAGATACAAAGGGTTTTATGTCTATTATGTTATAGAAAAAATGGTGGTGTAATGTTATAGAGATTCATTTTGTGTGCCATATTTTTTTCTTTTTTCTTTTCTTTTAAAATGTGTGGGCCCCACAAAATGTTGTGTGTGTGTAGGAAAGTTTGTTATGTTATGTTAAAGGAGGAAATGAAAACCCACATAAAAAACAATAAAAGTGTTTACATCGATCCTTGGGTTTAAAAAAATAGTATTCTATTATTTGTACTTTTAATATCTCCCACAAACATAATCCGATTTTAGGTGAATAACATTAAATTTTCTTTAATCATCATTGGATCAACCTTTTCTCTTTTTTCAAAAACTTTTTAACATTCTCTCTCTTTGATTTAATGATGATTAGATAGATAGTAAGTTGGTAAAAAAAATTGAAAAAAGAGAAAATGTTAAAAAAATAGTATTCTATTATTTGTACTTTTAATATCTCCCACAAACATAATCCGATTTTAGGTGAATAACATTAAATTTTCTTTATACAATAATTTTATTCCAATATTGTTATTAAAGTTCTCGTAATATTCAAATATCTCTAAAATTCTTTGAATTTATTTTCCTTTTTGTTGACTTAGAACAGCCATGTATATTTTTAGGGATAAAATATATTTTCTTTATGTCTATCTTCTCTATTTATTTTTAATATTATTATATTAGAATCTGAATTAATTTTCACTATTTTTTTCTTCTCTTAAAATTCTCATACAATAATATTGGAGATAAGTAAATAAAATAAGTATGAAAAAAACAAAGATAATGGGTCTCTTTGATTATATTCTGATTTTTTTGTTCTTAAAGCTGTTTTGTAAAATAGTTATGAAAATAATTATTTTCTATATTTTTTCTTTTTAAAAGTTAAAAATCAAAATAGAAAACAAAAATAACTCAAACATATTCTCTAAATTTGATTCTAAAAATAAAATAATAGTTATAGTTTCCAAAACATTTTTTATAAAACAGATCTTATCAAAACGAATTTTTTAATTTTTTTTATTTTGAAAACTAAAAAATTATTTTCAAAAACAGAAATTAAACAGAGCCGGTATATCTTGTACCATATTTCTATTCTTGCACAAAATGATAGTACTGGTTGCTTATTGACACTTTGCTTTGGGAAGCAAAATTCTATTATACTGTGAATGGGGTAAAATAGGGCTGGTATGGGAGAAAAATTGGCTAGGAAAATAGGATATGAAAAATAATATGGCCATGTTTCATACGAGGATTAGAGAAAAGGAGGCTGGCAAAAAAAGTTGACCGTGTTTTGATTTTACACATGAATAGGTTGGAAAATTTTGCCATGGATGGAGTGTTAAGTTTTTTCTCCCCGTCGCTGGCAAATTCATGACGCTTTTCTGTGGCGAAAATGCCCTAATGAAAGTACATTTCTCAAACCCAATGTTAAGCCTTCGGCCGCCAATCCAACAATAACATTTTGTATGATAATTAAATTCAATTTTCAAAGATGTTATTTGATAATTCTGGTACATTTTTTCATCAAAATTTTACAATTATCCAAACATAACATCATTTAAATTCATTCAGTTTTTGCGAAAATATTTTGTCCTACTAATTTTTTTTTTTTTAACTTACCCAAAAAAAAAAACCACTTTTTTCCCAAAAACAATTTTTTTCCGATCAAAATTTCTATCTCGTACCAAACGTCTCCGGGAACATCGATCACTTCCTTAAAGATCGGCTGAGTCAGTCGGTTATGGTCTGAAAATAATTTCTAGAATTCGAAGGAAATTTCACACAAAATTTAAATTAATCAAGAATATTATTGTTTAAAATAAAAATTATGCTTCTTCTACACCAGTTTTCAATTCCTACATGAAAAAAACTACCCACCAAAATAATTTAAATGGTAAACAAGTTTAATCATAAAGTTTAGATTCCTTTTTTTTTTTTTGAAAATACATAAGCTTATATTCCTTTTCTATATAAGAATAAAAAACCTGAAAATTTCTTAATGCTAAACATCTGCATAAATTTATCAATCATTTCCTAATCTGTCTTGATTCTTACATAACAGGAAAAGAGAGAATTTCTTCCTAAACTGTCTTGATTCTTTCTTCTTCTTTTTTTGGTAAGCTAATCTGTCTTGATTCTTACCTAACAGCAAAAGAGAGAATTTCTATACTTTTAAAGATGGGATTAATATTTGTGCTACTCACATATCAAAATGTGGTTGCTTATTTGGTTATCAACAAATTTTATGATATACACTTTAGTTCCTAGCAAATAAAAAGACTATTGAATGAGAAATATAAAACCCAAAATAAAAATAGTAAATATCATTTTTGATCCTTATCAAATTTTATGATATACGTTTTAGTCCCTAGCAAATAAAAAGGATATTCGTGGTCCATAAAAAATTTAAAATAGATCTATTTAATTGAAATCGTGATCTTTTATAAATTTTAAAAAATCCACAATAATTCCTTGAAAATATTAAAATAGGTTCACTTCCAATTTTAAGTGGTAAATGGTATTTATTCTATAAAAAAACCTCCCACACTTTTAAAGATTAAATTCATGTCATACGAGAAACATTGTCCCAAAGCAAAAGTCAAGAAAAGGACAACACTTTCTATCCTGACCCTGGCGTGTGGGGGTAAATGTACGGTTGATACTCCAAATCTGGTCAAGTTCCACGCAGCTTCCTTGTTTTAGATCGCATTTCTTGTTCACCATTGTTCCTGTCTACCAGTCCAAATGAAAAATCTTTAACACCTGAATCCTTAAAATGTCACTATTTTTGTCTTGGCCTCACTTTCTCTACTTATCACTTCTTGTTAGTGCTTCCTTCTTCTCTTAATCTGCTCATTCAGGTAATTTATTATTCTGTCTCCAACTCATTTGCTTTACTCTTTTCTGGAACAAGGGTATGCTCAATCTCCATTCAAAATTCAATCTTTCTTCTTAATCTGAAATAGCTGTGCTTGCAAGACTATATATCTGTTTGCATCTTTCTTTCTTGTTCCAGAATGGTTATGACCCTTCAAACATGCTCTTGATGAAGATTAGGGTTTTAGTGGGAAGGACAAAATATGGGCTTGTGCTTCTTCTTTTCTGATTGATCTGTGATAAACCTTTTTTTTTTATTAATTTTCGGTTGATGGTTGAATGATAAAAGGAACTTCTTCTTCTTCTTCTTCTTCTTTTCAGTTTGGTTTTCCTTCTTGGGGAGGAGGGGGGAGGCGGGTTCTAGGATTGCTTGTGGTTTCTTCTGTGTCTCCTTTGCGTTTTGTTCCTTTGTGTGATTTTTTTGGTGAAACCCCATAGTGACTAGGTTTGAGTCTTGCCAATTATATAGATTTTCGTGGTGAAACTGTTCAACTCCATACCAAAATGAAATATTATATTGTTTCCACTTTCCAAACTGAAGGTCCGGCTTGGCTCTGTGGTAAGCATGCTTACCGTGATGTTCAAGGTCCCGGCTTCGACTCGGCCTCTCCGCAAAAGCGGGGGTAAGGCTTGACTCGTATGTTCTTCCCCAGACACTCACAAGTGGGTATTGAAGTGGGTCGGCCCTTCCACTTTCCAAACTAAACTATTATACGGTTTTCCTGAGTTGATTTTCCTAGTTGCCATGGAAGTTGAGAATGAAAGTCGAAACCCTATTAATTGTTGTTTAACATGGTTTTGTTGAAATTGGAAAAGCCCTGAAAAAAAGTACCTTAATTGAAATGATATCCGTATTTGTAGAAATTTGAAATGGAGAATAAATCTTTTTTGCCCCTTTTATATTGCTTTTGTTTTCTTGATACAGACATTTAGGATATTTTAAGTTTATTATGTGTATATCCCTTTTAATGATATCTTTAGATTGATTATCATAGCTTCGTCAGATTCTTAGTGGTGCATTTCCAATCCAAAGCAGGTGGCCAGCCCTTGCTATTTGGAGAAGACAAGTCAGGGTTTTTTAAGTAAGTTAAAGCATGATAAAACGATTTCCAAGTAGGAACTATAGGTCCAAAGGCATCAAGGTAAAACATATTCTGCAAATTATTCTGTTGCTTGGTGTTTGCTTCTGGTTGATCTACCAGGTTAAGCACAATCATGATAAGAAGAAAGAATTTGTGGAGAATGATGCAAAACTGTCCGTCAGAACACCGACTGATCAGATTCTCCAACTTGGTAGAAAGGGCCTTCATCCAGTTAGAGATGAAGTAAATCAGAATGAAAAGCATGAGGAAGAAGAGGAAGATGAACATATCGTGGAGAATGAAGAAAATAAACATGAACATGATGACCAAGAAGAAGGAAACAAGCATGAAACTGAAGAGAGTGAAGACAACAAGCATGGAGGGAGAGAACAAGGGGAAGAAGAAAATAATCATGGAGCAGAAGAACAGGAGGAAGATGAAAACCAAAGTGAAGATATGGAAGATCAAGGAAGAGGAGGAGATGGTGATATAGATGAAAATGATGAAGAGAAATCAGAGGTAGATATTGATCGTGTTGATGAGTTCATAGATGAAGAGAAAGAGAAAGAAGAAGAGGGTGATGAGAAGGAGAACGAAAAAAGGGAGGATGAGGAAAAGGGGGGTTTAGCTGAAAATCACAACAACAATCATGAGGCTCGGGAGGAGAATTACAAGGGGGATGATGCTTCTAGTGCTGTGGCTCACGACACTCATGCAACTAGCACTGAAACTGAGACATTTCGTTCGGAAAACTCCGATGCAAACTTAGAAATGAATATCACAAAATCAGAAAACGAAACAACTTATTCAGATGAAAGTAACAGGAGTCAAAATGATTCAGATTTTAAGGTTACAGAAGGTGAAGTGATGGGGGAGATTTCTTCAAATGCAACTGCTGGTAAAGAGACTGGAAATAACAATTTGTCCAACCTTGTTGATAGCTCATATCTAAATAAAACAGCCACAACCAGTAACCTGACAGTAGCGATTACTGAAGCAGCCGGTGCGAACACTTCAACCTCATCTGAACAGAACAAAACGGTGATATTATCTGAATCTGAGCATGCTCAAAATACCACAACGAACACAACGATCACTGGAGATGTAAAAAATGAGCAAACAGAGGGATTAGAGCAGAGTAGCAATAGAATTTCTGAAGAAAACCTGCCTGACACTAATTCAACTGTTTCTGTTAAAACTGAAAATGGTGATGCAGCTGCAGGAGAAACTTCTTATCCTGTGGCTGGTGAATTAGAGAAGACAATTAGATTTGTAGCTTCAAATGAAACTGAGAACACTTCTAAAAATTTGGATGGAAATGAGAGCTCTGATACCTCTGAAAGTGACAAGTCCGAAGGTAACACTGAAACGAGCGAGGCCATTGATTCAGTTGAACATGATGCCATTGATTCTTCTGATACTCATATCCACGAGGATGTGACCGAGGTTCGAACTGATCTCGATACATTGCCAGATATTAGAAATGAAGGAGATAATGATGACGAGGCTGCAGCAGAGTAATTTTGAAAGTTCATAGTTGGGGTTATTGAAAAGAGCTTTTCCAGTAATTACATGGCAGATCCACATAGTTGTTAGAACCGGTTTGCTTGACTCAAAAATGTGTCAAGACAAGATCATCAGTGCTACAAAAATAGTTTAGGGAATATTAATATGATTATATCATGTTCTGGATATGTATGATTTATTTCTACGTTCCACTATCTACTGCTATTGTTTCCCCTATTTTTGTTTGAACATCTTGTTCTTTCCTAGTCTCCATATACTAGAGTGGAGCTGATATATAAAAGGAGTGTTTAATTAGGTAAAATATTTTTAATTGATTGAAAATTATAAATGTTGTGTTGTGGGTAATAATGAGAAATAACAAGTACGACGATGTATAGAGGAAAATGCAAATATGACATCTAAAAGATTCCATTTAATTAATTTAGTTTCGAAATTTTGGAATCTTGAGTATTTTGGTCACACGCACGCACGCCTTTGAGTGTTTTGGAGTGCACGTGTGTGTATGTTTATCAGTATGTGCAGTGCCTAGTGGCCGTACGAAGAAACAAGATTTGGTTTGGGTTTACGCTTCATTTTGTAAATGCGCTTTTTTTTTTTTTTTGTCTTTGACAAGTACAAGCATACGGGATAACGGATGAGTAAATTTATGGGCTGGAGGGGTATCAATTGAAAGAATTTGGTAAAACTTCTTCTGTTGCATGGTTTGTCCGTGAATTTTTATCTGTTGTTGAATTAAAATTTTCGGTAACAGCATATTATTCTTATTTCAAAGTCAAATATAAGAATGCAAAAACAAAAAAAAAAATCTTGTGTCTAATGCTGTATACGAATGCAAACAGAAAGAACACCAACAAAACCGTTAAATGAAACGTCTGAAAAAAAATTAAATCTTTTAACCAAGATCCTAACACTATTGCATTGAATGCTTCATCACCTGTTCACCTGCCCTTTCAGCCAGGTTCCACCTTAACACAAACATGGACATCATAAATTCCTCTAACTGATCGTTATTCATGTCATCAATCGGCTCGTTCCACCTATGGATATTACGGGTGTGCAAAATAACCAAAAAATTAGGTCGAACCATGAACCGAACCGAACCGCCCCATAAAATAATCGGTTTTTAGAACCGGTTTAAGAATCGAACCGATTTTTAGAACCGGTTTAAGAACCGAACCGTTTCTGAACCGAACCGAACCATTTTCAAACCTAACTAAATTAATTTTTATAACTTTATTTAATATTTTTCATTTTCAAAAGAGGGTCGACCCGAACCGGTTCCGAACCGAACCATTTCCGAACCGAACCAGTTTTGATCCGAAGCGAACCACTTTCGAACCGAACCATTTAAATTCGATTTTCCAAAAAATCCGGTTCAGTTCAATCCATGTACATCCCTAAGGCTTTGTTTGGGAGTTGGTTTTTGGAGGGGAAGGAGGGGGAGGGGTTTAGTAAGCCCCTTTCGAACCTTGGAGTTTAAAAAACCATTTTGATAAACCCTCCATTTAAATTCGATACATTTTCATTAAAATATAATAATTAAAATTTTTTAAAAAGGGTAAAATGGTTCATTTTCCTCCCTTACCAATCCATACACATCCCTAAGAGGTATGCACCAACCCACACCAAATAAACTATTTTTTTTTAAAACAGCTCTTGAACTAGAACTAGTTTTTATTCTTACAAGTAGTTCAGTTCTAAACTGGTTAATAAATAGGATCATAACTGGTTCCCCGTTCGCCGAACCGTTTATAAAACATTATATTCATATTAAGCCCCTCGTAACTGAGTTTTAATTACATTTCACAAACTCTAATTACCCTATCCCTTTAATCCAAATTCGTTCTTTCTCTCTTTTTCAGCTTTATTAATTCTTGTTTCATTCTAATGCAGCTCTCTGTTTGGATTAGTTCGGATTCATCGCTGGACTTTGACGATTTATTTAAGGATGCTTACATTTTCTCCAATTTTTAGTCGTTCATGCTTGGTATTTCTATTTACCTTGATTCTTTTGAGAACCAGTTCTAGTTTAGATAGGTTCAACCCGAATTGGTTTAAAACCAAACTAGATCAATTTTGGGGAAAAAAAAATTTTGGTTCTTTGAACCGATTTGGTTTAAATTAAGTTATTCAAAAAGTTTAATTTAACCCATGTACATCCCTAGTTCAATCAATCCTCTTTTTTCATTTGCAAAAGTCCTAGTGTGTGCAAGTTTCATCATCTTTTCCAATTGCAACTTCTTTATGGCCTCCTCATATTCTCTATCATTTAAGTGCATTGTTGTAGGACATCATTTGTGGCAAAACGACCATGCTAATAAGAAATCAGAAATGTTTCTCCTACTCAAAGCTGTTTCGAAATGAATTTTCAGTGTAGAACAGTCAAATCTGTTGGTCAACGTGACGGGCGGGAATGGTCACGTCACTTTGCATGGCGGGACTGGGTGCCATGTAGGCAGCCCATGGAGTCCCGTCATACTACTACGGAATTTTAATTCCGTCTCTAATTTGTATTTTCAGTCCCTAATATTGTCAATAATGTTGTTTGTAAAAGACTAGAATCGGTCCCTAATAAGGACAAAATCATGGAAGGATTTTTTCTGTCCCTAATAGGAATGGATAAATTCTATCCTTAATTAGGACCGACAAATTCTGTCCCTAATAGGAACGGACCAATTCCGTCTCTATTAGGGACATATTGTTTTATCCGTCTCTAAATTCGTCCCAATTAGAATTCGTCCCAATTAGAGACGAAATATTTTCCCTCTCTAAAAAGTCATACTTTTTTAGTAGTGTCATCCTTATTGGCGCGTCCTATGTGAGAGCCAACTTGCTTGAGTCCATATTTCTAAGGCAATGTTCAATTTTTTCTTTAGCTTTCATAACTTCTAATTACTAAATTAATCTGTTTATGTTTTTTTTTTCTTAACGTTTCATTAACAATTAATCTGCTCACCCAAAAAAAACAGTAAATAAACAATTAGTGGATCTAAAAGGATATCAATATTTCTAAGGCTAATAATTGTATTTATAAAATAATGTAAACACTAATTATAAAAAAAACCCTAAAAGAAAATTACAGATTCAATAATTAAAACAATAATTACAAATTCATTATTTTACTAATAAATTTCATTACTACAGTTATTCTAACATAAGCATTAAGGTAATTAAAATAATTTCACCAAAAAAGGTAATTAAAATAATTAACTTACTTTTTATTACTATTTCATAATTAGGAAAAGTATTTCTTTAGTCATTGGAGATAAAGTTATCCACAGTGAGCTCAAAACGACGTCATTTTGGATTATAAAATTAAAAAGTTATAATGATAAAAACTAATATAACCCTGCAATATATTATAATTACAAAAATACCGTGATTTCCGCCCTAAAACGACGTCGTTTTGAACTCACCGGAGATAAAGTTATCTCCGGTAACTGACTGGCCTATACCCATAAATTAATGTATTGAATTGGTTTCTTTCGTATAATTTCATTATTGCATCTATTTACTAAATTAATTAAAACAATAATTATAAATTAATTACAATTACCTAATTTGCTTAGGGCTACTGCATCTAACGTTTTCAGTAGTTAATTTCATTGCCTCTCTAACATATTAGTTAATTTTTAATCTAACGTTTTCAATAGTTCTAAAACCTAATTAAATTTATCTAATAATTGAAACAGTAATTAATACGTATTTCAAACAATTCTTAACGTTTAAATAATTACTAATTATAATTACAATCTTAAATTAATAAAAACATTACTGCCACAGACATTATTTTACTATTACAAAAACATACATCTATGTACCAAAAAAAAAAAACATGCATATGTGCAGTTTGTGCCATGTTTCTCACTAGTGTAGATCCTACAAGTATTTTATCCTACGATTTATCATGATAAAAAAAAAAAATACTACAACCCATACTACATACCTGTTAAATATTGACCGCAAATGGAGATAGGAATGACAAATTGTTCGCCGGCGTTGGAGAAAGCATACACCAAATAAGAGAGGGGAGGCGAAGACAAAGTAGGATATGAAATATTTAAGCCACAGTGGGACGGTGGGTGATAGGAGCTTATCGAAACATAGGGAGAGGGGATGCGATGAAATGGGAAATAGGGAGACAAAAATGAAGAGGGAGAGACAAATGAGGGTGATGAAGGAGAAACGAAGAGGGAGAGGATGAAGGAAGAAACGAAGAGGGAGAGGGAAATGAGGGTGAATGAAGTGAGATGGAGGGATGATAACTGACCAAAATGCCACTCTTCACCAATTTTCTTTTGAGTGATAATTTTGTGCCTTATTTGGGTGCCCAAGCCTACGTGAGTATAATTTTTGTTGTTGGAAAAACTGAAATTTTTTGTAATGAAAAAATTAAATTCCTTTGTAAAAATTAAATTCCTTTTGAATTAACATGCCACCAAAATAAATGGTTATATTGCACCTGCTATTTGTTATTCTAAAGTTTGTTCTGAATTTTTTTTTTTTTTTGGTGAAAAGTTTGTTCTGATTTTTGTTTAACTTATATGTGGCATATACTCACTAATGCATCATTAGCACACTCAGTTTTGATGGCAAACAAAATAGTAAATGTGGTTTTTGAGATGGAGAAAATGTATTTTAAATCATATTTAGATCTTGTTGCTTCTGTAAGTTTTTAGATCTAACAATCTATTACAATTTTTTAAATTTTTTTAAAATTTTAAATTTTTTATTTTTTATTTTTTTTGGTATAATTTTTTATTTTTTAGTTCAGTACTGAACTTCATATATTTATTATCTGTGTATGCGTTAGACAAGTCATTCTGAGTTTGCTAATTTAGAAATTAAGTCACTCCTCATAACGTGTCACATTTTAACAAATATACCCAAAATTTTAATAAAAGTGGATAACAAGTATCAAATTAAAAAATTAAAAAAAATAAATAAAGGTCGCCTACATGGTAGGCGAACTTAGTTAAAGACAGAGGTCGCCGCCTGTGTTAGAAACGAACTCTGACACCACCCTGACACATCATCATGCATAGTTCACTACTGCTGCAAGCGACCTTGCCTGCGTGGCAGTTTGGAAAATTAGTTCAAGAGCATGGCATTTAGGTAAATTTGTGTGGGAAGAGTAGCAGAGATGGTCAGACACCAAAACGCGTCACTGACCTTGATGGGTTCAGTACTGAACACGTCACGTCAATCAGCTTCACGGGACTTCCTACGTGACATCCAGTCTCCCCACGGGACTTCCTACATGGCACCCAGTCCCGTTGACCAATGGCTTTGACTGCTTTACACCGGAAATTCATTTCGAAACAGCTTTGAGTAGGAGAAACATTTTCATTTTGCTCGTAATTTGTCTCTTGACTATGTAGGGTTAAAATCTATTGTCTCTGCGTTGGGATGGCCTAAGCAGTAGCATTTGTCAGCATGAGAGAACACAATTATGGTTGTATGAACATTGCATAAAATATAGAGTTCGCAGGCTTTTTATGAACAAACTTGCTCGTCGTTACGAGAATGTGACATTCTTGTTGCTATCCTTGTCAATCTTCTTGCTGCCTGTGCTTTTCTTGCTGTGATCAAACATATCCATGGCAAAGGAGAATTAGGGTTATGGTCTAGGGTATTGGTGGCTTAGTAAAATTGTAATTCAAATGGCTTTCTCACAATGACAGGTTTAAATATAAACGGCTGCCTAAAACCCTAATGGCCCGACTAATACGATTTTAAGTTTGACACTTTTCATTTCACCCTCCAAATAATTTTTTCTATAATAGAATATTTGAATTGGACTTATTATTCCATGTAACAATATCCCATAATATTTGGCCCTTTAAGATTCTAAATCAAGTAATTATCTTCTTTTATTAGAATAAATAAAACATTCTCTAAATTCTTACATTTCAAATTTTAAAATGGTTTCTATAAATTAAAGATGATTTAAAACATTGACCTTAAAATAGCACTCAAATAAACTTAATATTAAAAATCTATTCAATATTTCTTTTTCTCTAGGCACCACCACTAAATGCATCTTAGTTGGACTATAATATAGCGGTTTAGTTAAATGTTATAGCCACATATAAATATCAAATAAATTTTTACAGCTCTGTATATTTTTGGGATAGGTTATTTTATCTATCATTTTTTTGTCTACATTTTTTTACCGCTCTCCAACATCGTTAGATTAGAATCGAAAGAGAAGAGAAAAAGATAAATATTAATTAAGATTCTGATCTAATGATCTTTTAGAATGGTAGGCAAATGTAGGCAGAAAAAAGTAAGTAGAATAACTTATACTTATCCCATCTTTTTTATTATATAGGTTTTTGTAAAATATATTTTCAATATAATTATTTTCTAACATTATTTTCACAAGATAAGATATTTTCTTAGAAATTATTCTCAATCAAAACAAATTTTAAAATTTGATATGTACCCTCTAATTTGTTTTAATATTGTTTGATT
Source organism: Gastrolobium villosum (assembly GCA_032173675.1). Taxonomy (NCBI): domain Eukaryota; kingdom Viridiplantae; phylum Streptophyta; class Magnoliopsida; order Fabales; family Fabaceae; genus Gastrolobium; species Gastrolobium villosum. The sequence continues at coordinate 42,464 of JAVKPL010003691.1, forward strand.
TGTTAACAAAAATGGCTTTTTTTTTTCCTTTCAAGGTATGTAATAATTGACCAACAAAATATTTCCTTTTGATTCCCATATGTATTTTTCATTAAAATAAATAAGATTTAAATGTATTCAAGGCTTTCATTCCAATTTTGTTATACGAGTTATTAGGAGGATTTTTGTAATCAAATATTAATGAAAATAGTTATTTTTATTCTTATGTATGTTTCATCATGTTTTAAAAATTCAGTTTCAAGTATATTATGAGGGTATTGAAAAAAAAATTGCTCTAACATGTTATTATTTATTTTGAACCAAATTCTATCCGACTCAGTTTTACATAATAATTTTTTTTTGGTACATAGTCTTACGTAATTTTAAGTTTCTCTTCCTCCTCGTAGGCCCAAACCTGAAAGGGAAGACCTTCATCCCAAATCAGTAGCTAAAATATTTTTTTTCTAAATATATGAGTCCATCCCTATATATATATATGACCCTAATTTTTCATGCACGCATTATGCACACACCATGCCACCATCCTTTATTTTGAAGCATTGTATAACACATGTCCAATATCCTCTCCGTCCTAATTAAAATATATAAAAGAGTAGTCAGTTATTGTAAAAGTTTAAGAATCACACATTAATAGACTATGATGATATAGTTAGTAAAGCTGACAAGATACACTATGCTTAGATGTTCAGTTACTCCAATCCAAAGAGCTCCAAATAAGATATTCATGTTCTTTAATTTGTTGTATATTTTTGCAACATCACAATAGAATTTTTCATATGACACTGAAATTTAGAGGTGCTCAAATTGTATAACCATAATGCATTTAATAGTTACATCACAATTTCATGTTATGCACATCATGAAGATTTTTAGTCTAATATTAATCTTAATAATTGGGTGCAATATTTTGATATTTCTTATTATAGATAAGTTGGAAATAAGTTGTCTCAGGTGTAAGTTATATAGATCTCATACACGATTATTAAATAGGTAATTGTAAATATCCAAAAGTAAATAAATTTATATATAGAAACATGGTGAAGTTTGTGGTATAGAATTATGCATAAACTTTTTATCAGTCCCCCATAAAAATTATATGAGGAATTATGGTATATGATCAAAAATTAAATTTAGAATAAATTCATATATAGGAACATATGAGTTATGAGGAATTAATGTGTCAGAACTCATTGATCATTAAAAATGAAACCTACCCAAAGTGTGTAACCTATGAACTCCTTATAAACGCAGAACAGTTTCAGTTTCTAGAAATCTTTCTATTATGTATTCATTCTACAGTTACTAATACAACTTTTTACCATGACTTTCAGAAACATTAGTTTATATATAATTTTTTAAAAACATTAAGGAATAACGTCTGAATGCTCACACAATGTTAAATTGTTGTCCGTGATGTCATTTGTAATTCTTTGTGTTTTGTATTTTTTTCCTTTGATATTTTTTCTATCTTCAATTGATAAAGTTTTTTTTTTCTCTCTATTTGTCACCTGTTCTCTCCTTTTGCCTGTCCCAAAAAGGTCTACACTCTTTATTCCAAATTTGTTTGGGGGTTTGTTTAAGTCATTAGAGCTGAAGTGGGAGTGGTAAAGAATTTGAGTTATTTAAATGGGATATATATATATATATATATATATATATATATATATATATATATATATATATATATATATATATATATATATATATGTTAGGTTGAAATCTTCATGTTATTGTTGTAATAGAAAGAATATACATTAAGTGATTTATCAATTGTAAACATTTATTTGAATTAAGAAATCTACAAGAACAGCAAAAAAAACAGTTATAAAGATTAATGTAAAAATTTATTCATGAAGAATTAATCCTTGCGAAAGGACAAATTATTTCAACCATGATTGTTCTTCAACCGTTGTTATTGAAAAAGAAAAAGCTAATAAATAAGAAGTGAACAACTAACTAGTGAGGTACTAGTTTATGATCACTTCTTCTGTGGATCCAAAAGCAAACCCAGAGAAACTGAAAAATAATAATAATAATAATAACTCAAAGATACCCATGCCGAAAACCGGCATTAGGAGGTGTTGAAGCAATATTAATCCCAGCAGCATATTTGTTCTCAAAAGCATCATAACGTCCAAAGCCATTAGCACCAATAATTGGTAGGGATATATTGTTTTGGTCCATCATGAATTTGGAAGCATGTTTTCCAACAACCTTCTTCAGCTCATCAATAGAACCCTTTAATTGAAGCAATTCATGCAAGCCAAGCTGATCAACAGGGCTTTCCCACCAAAACTGGCGCTGCCTAGCTTTCCTCACATGATCAAGCTCTTCTCCTTGCTTCTTTTCAATCTCCAAATGGCTAAGAAACTGAGTCAGCTGCATGTTGAGATCACGAACATTTGCATTTCGATGAGCCTCAACAAGAAGGTGAGCACTAGACTCTTGTGGAGGGTTTCGAGTCAGATAACGATCAATGATGGACTCAACTTCTGGATGTCCAAAAGAGAATGCCTTATCAGCTGGAGAGAAAACTACAATTGCAATATCTACCCCACAAAGGGTGCAAAGCTCACTAGCTTTCTTGAAGAGTCCTGAACGACGCTTAGAGAATGTAACTTGCAGGTGACTTTTTTTCCCTATTTTCTCAATAGGGATCTTTTGCCTACCTAAACTAGACTTCTTCTTCAATGACATAATTGAAATAAATGACCACTGAGAGAGAAGAACAAGAAGAACAGAAAAAAGGAAGAAAGCCAAATGCTTCTTCTTTTGGTTTTGGATTCCTATAGAGGAAGCTCATATATATATATATATATATATATATATATATATATATATATATATATATATATATATTGCTAAATCTTTGGTTTCTGACACCTAACACATTAATTTTCCATTTTATGTTTTATTACTTTTTATTATGTGTCCAAAATTAGAAAGTTATATAATCTTCAGCCTTAATATCGTGAATTTAATGTTGTAATGTAACATTACAAATGTAAAAATTCTTATATATGCCAGCTAGTTTGGTTACATGTTTTAATCATGTATTTTGGAATTTCCAATCAGTTAATGAAAAATCCAATTAATTTGGTTGAAACATTATCAAACTCATATAAAGATGCCTCCTCCCTTTATAAAAGTTCGAGTTCTTATATTAAGGCACTTTTGTTTGAGATTTTTTAAATAAAAATGTACTCTTAACTAAAAATAATCGCATCTTGATATCCTTCCGGACAATGTTTCATTTGTTGGAAGCTCATTTGCACGAATTTTAAAAACAACCGCAGTCGTTAAAATAAATACATGAGGATATAAGCAATTTAATAAATCCAGGAGTACCACATGGAGTATCGTTGCCTTCCTTTCTAGCTCCCCGGACGATTTTACCATCTCATTAGTCATTATGTTAAAAATCAGCCCAAAAATGAAAAATAATTTACCAATAACATTAACAATATTGTTACGAAAATTGGGGCCCACTACCAATCAGATGAATAAATCCTTGATACTACTGTTGTACCAAAGATTTAGTTCATCCCACCAAAATTTTTATCTTTTTCTTCTTTGCATCACATGGGTAATACACTAGTAATTTTTTCTATAATAGAAAATATAAATTGGACGTATTATTCCATTAAGATTATATATAAGTAATTATATTTTTTTAAAATAAATAAAACATTCTCTAAATTCTCACATTTCAAATTTTAAAATGGTTTCTATAAATTAAAAAAAATTAAAACATTGACCTTAAAATAGCACTCAAATAAATTTAATATTTATCTTACTTGGACTATATTATAACGGTTTGGTTAAATATTATAGCCTAGGGTTGGCAAAAACGAGCTGCAAACCCGGCTCATTTCAACCCGTGAAAAAATGAGCCAACTCGCGGGTCAAACGAGCCAGCTCGCGGGTTAAGTTTTTTTTTTTTTAAATACAAAATATAATATACAAAAATGGACAAAACTCACATATGTTGTCATCATTTTTCTTCCTTCTCTAAATCTAAGTCCTTAATCTTCTCACATTCTATTTGGTTCAAATATTTTACCCACTAATTCTGATTGTTTCTTGATGTTGATGCAAATTTGTTGTGAAGAAAATTTGAAATTAAAATATTTTGCTTTTATTTCTTATTTTGTAACCCTTTGTTTAAGCTAATGGAAGCCATATAGCTGGTGCATTAGCATGGTTATTTAAATAGGGTGAAAATGAGCCAACCCGCGAGCAATTTTCGAACCAACCCGCGAGCCAATTTTCGAGTCAACCCACGAGCTATTTTTTCAAGCCAACCCACGAGCCATATTTTTTAGTCAACCCGCGAGCCAACCTTAACCCGACTCGGGTCGGGTTGGGTTTTCTGACTCTCTTTTATCGAGCCAACCTAACCTGGCTCGTTTTTTTCGGGTTGAATGCGGGGTGAGTCGGGTCGGGCCGGGTTGGCCCATTTTACCAACCCTATTATAGCCACATATAGAAAGGACATTAAATATCAAGTAAATTTTGCAGCTATGTATATATTTCTTATTATGTAGGTTTTGTAAAATATATTTTCAATATAATCATTTTCTAAGATTATTTTCACAAGATAAGATATTTTCTTAGAAATTATTCTCAATCAAAACAAGTTTTAAAAATTGATATGTACCTCTAATTTGTTTTAATAGTGTTTAATTTGTTAACAAAAATGGCTTTTTTTCCTTTGAAGGTATGTAATAATTGGCCAACAAAATATTTCCTTTTGATTCCCATATGTATTTTTCATTAAAACAAATAAGATTTAAATGTATTCAAGGCTTTCATTCCAATTTTGTTATACGAGTTATTAGGGGGGTTTTGTAATCAAATATTAATGAAAATAATTATTTTTATTCTTCTGTATGTTTCATCATGTTTTAGAAATTTAGTTTCAAGTATATTATGAGGGTATTGAGAAAAAAAATGCTCTAACATGTTATTATTTATTTTGAACCAAATTCTATCTGACTCAGTTTTACATAATAATTTTTTTTTGGTACATGGTTTTACATAATTTTAAGTTTCTCTTCGTCCTCGTAGGCCCAAACCTGAAAGGGAAGACCTTCATCCCAAATCAATAGCTAAAATATTTTTTCTATAAATATATGAGTCCATCCCTATATATATATATATATATATATATATATATATATATATATATATATATATATATATATATATATATATAACCCTAATTTTTTTTCATGCACGCATTATGCACACATCATGCCACCATCCTTTATTTTGAAGCATTGTATAACATTTGTATAAGATATTCATGTTCTTTAATTTGTTGTATATTTTTGCAACATCACAATATAATTTTTCATATGAAACTGAAATTTAGATGTGATCGAATTGTATAACCATAATGCATTTAATAGTTACATCACAATTTCATGTTGTGCACATCATGAAGATTTTTAGTCTAATATTAATCTTAATAATTGGGTGCAATATTTTGATATTTCTTATTACAGATAAGTTCTATAGATCATTGAAAAAAATTATGCATAAACTTTTTATCTGTCCCCGATAAAAATTATATGAGGAATTATGGTATATGATCAAAAATTAAATTTAGAATACTTTCATATATAGGAACATATGAATTATGAGGAATTAATGTGTCAGAACTCATTGATCATTGAAATTAATGTGCCAGAACTCATTGATCATTGAAAATGAAACCTACCCAAAGAGTGTAACCTACGAACTCCTTATAAACACGCAAAACAGTTTGGTTTCAGTTTCTAGGAATCTTTCTATTATGTATTCATTTCTACAGTTACTAATACAACTTTTTACCATAAAGTTCAGCAACATTAGTTTATATAAAATTTTCTAAAAACATTAAGGAATAATGTCTGAATGCTCACACAATGTTAAATTGTTGTCCATGAAATTGTTTGTAATTCTTTGTGCTTTGTATTTTTTCCTTTGATATCTTTTCTATCTTCAATTGATAAAGTTTTTTTTTTCTCACTCTCCATTTGTCACCTGTTCTCTTCTTTCGCCTTGTCCCAAGGAAGTCTACACTCTTTATTCCAAGTTTGTTTGGGGTTTGTTTAAGTCATTAGAGCTGAAGTGGGCGTGGTAAAGAATTTGAGTTATTTAAAGGGGATATATATATATATATATATATATATATATATATATATATTAGGTTGAAACCTTCATGTTATTGTAAACATTTATTTGAATAAAGAAATCTACAAGAACAGCAACAAAAACAGTTATAAAGATAAATGTGAAAATTTATTCATGAGGAATTAATCCTGGGCGAAAGGACAAATTATTTCAGCCATGATTGTTCTTCAATGGAAACCCAAAAGCAAACCCAGAGAAACTGAAGAAAAAAAACGGTTCAAAGATACCCATGCCGAAAACCGGCATTAGGAGGTGTTGAAGCAATATTAATCCCAGCAGCATATTTGTTCTCAAAAGCATCATAACGTCCAAAGCCATTAGCACCAATAATTGGTAGAGATATATTGTTTTGGTCCATCATGAATTTGGAAGCATGTTTTCCAAAAACCTTCTTCAGCTCATCAATAGAACCCTTTAATTGAAGCAATTCATGCAAACCAAGCTGATCAACAGGGCTTTCCCACCAAAACTGGCGCTGCCTAGCTTTCCTCACATGATCAAGCTCTTCTCCTTGCTTCTTTTCAATCTCCAAATGGCTAAGAAACTGAGTCAACTGCATGTTGAGATCACGAACATTTGCATTTCGATGAGCCTCAACAAGTAGGTGAGCACTAGACTCTTGTGGAGGGTTTCGAGTCAGATAACGATCAATGATGGACTCAACTTCTGGATGTCCAAAAGAGAATGCCTTATCAGCTGGAGAGAAAACTACAATTGCAATATCTACCCCACAAAGGGTGCAAAGCTCACTAGCTTTCTTGAAGAGTCCTGAACGACGCTTAGAGAATGTAACTTGCAGATGACTTTTTTTCCCTATTTTCTCAATAGGGATCTTTTGCCTACCTAAACTAGACTTTTTCTTCGATGACATAATTGAAATAAATGACCACTGAGAGAGAAGAACAAGAACAGAAGAAAGCCAAATGCTTCTTCTTTTGGTTTTGGATTCCTATAGAGGAAGCTCACATATATATATTGCTAAATCTTTGGTTTCTGACACCTAACACAATAATTTTACATTTTATGTTTTATTACTTTTTATTATGTTTCCAAATTTAGGAAGTTATATAATCTTCAGCCTTAATATCATGAATTTACACCTAACACATTAATTTTTCATTTTATGTTTTATTACTTTTTATTATGTTTCTAAAATTAGGAAGTTATATAACCTTCAGCCTTAATTTCATGAATTTAATGTTGTGATGTAACATTACAAATGTAAGAAATTCTTATATAATGCCAGCTAATTTGGTTACATATTTTAATCATGTATTTTGGAATTTCCAACCAGTTAACTTAAAATCCAATTATTTCGGTTGAAACATTATCAGACTCGTATATAGATGTCTCCTCTTAAGGGTGCTAAACGAACCAGTAGCTTTTGACTCGGCTTGTGAAGGTCCGAACTTATATGTCTAAAATTAATTGTTGGCACCAGGCTTAAACTTGTATAAAAGCTCGTTTAATAAAAAGACCTCAGGCTCCAATTCAAATTCTCAACTTTAAAGGCTGTCTTAGTATATATTTGTTTTTATATTTTTTATACTACTTGTAATAGCCATCTCTCTCTCCTCAATCAATTTCGCCCTATTTATTGGTTAAACAGACTTTTTGAATGATTTTGTTCTATATTATGCTGTTTGGATATGTAATGAATTTATGAATATTTATGGAATTACTAGTATTGTTGATTGTATATTATGTTTGGATAAATTTGTGTTGTCTTATATTTTTTAAACAGACTAACAGGCTAAACCAGACTTTTATTTTTTTCTAAATAAGTCAGGCCACATGCCAATAATTATTTATAACAGGCTTGCTCAGGCTGACACATTTAAATACAGGATTAGCCTTTTAAGACCAAAATTCGGCTCAGCCTGTTAACACCCTACCTCCTCCCTTTATAAAGTGTGAATTCTTATATTAATTAAGGCACGTTTGTTTGAGATTTTTTAAAAATGCACTTTTAACTAAAAAATGTACTTATCAAACTCATATAAAAATGCCTCCTCCCTTAAAAATGTAATTTATTGATAATAAAAATGTACTTTTAACTAAATTAATGTACTTTTAATACATAGTATAGTTTATAAATTAAAAATTTATAACTATAACCTCCCTTTTAAACAAACTTTAAAACTGCACTCAAATAAATGTAATATTAAAAATCTATTCAACGCATTTTTTTTCTTCTCTTTGGGCCACTTAACACATCTTAGTTGGACTCTATAACGGTTTTTTTAAATGTTACAGCCACCTATGAGAAGGACCTTAAATAGTATATCTTTTATGGGTAAAGTGTGTGTCATCTTAAAGGTTGTAAAATTTTGTTATTTTAAGATAGATAAAGGAGAAGAGAGAGTTGACAAAAAAAGTAAGATGTGGGTCCCATCTCTTTGTGAGAGTGAAAAGATATAAGTTGTATCATTTAAAAGGATACACACTTTTCCCATCTTTTATATTATGTAGGCTTTTTAAAACATGTTTTTAATATAAATTTTTTTCCAAGACTATTATCACAAGATAAGTATTTTTATAGAAATTATTCTCAATCAAAACAAATTTTAAAAAGTGATGTGTCCCCTTTAATTTGTTTTAATTTTTTTTTAATATTTTTTTTTTTTTGGTGAAATGTTTTAATTTTTTTTGATTTGTTAACAAACATGGCTTCTTCTTTTTCCTTTAAAGAATGTAATAATTGGCCAACAAAATATTTCCTGTTGATTCATATATGTATTTTTTCATTTTATTCCAATTTTGTCATATGCATTATTAGGAGGATTTTTTGCAATCGAATATTAATGTTAACATTTATTTCTATTCTTTTGTAACTATCCTTTAGGACGGTTGGTAACGTAGTACAAGATAGTTTTAATTTTATAGAAATTTAATTTCAAGTAAATTATGAGAGTGTTAATTTTTTTTTCTGTATCACAAAATGCGTTATGACTTATTCTATGCCAAATTCTTGTTTAGATACAATAATAGAAATTGAACACATAACCTACTATAAATTATCCAAATCTCTCACCACTATTTTAAGCCAAATTCCTGATAAACAGTGGATACCCGAAAGGACTTCAAGTTTTTTTCCTAAGCAACCTTCGCTGTCTGAAAGGATTTTAGATTTTTCTAAGGAACCTTCATCCCAAGTTAATAGTTAAGGGAAAAAAAATTATAAATATGAGTTCACTTTTAAGGTATACATTTTTGAAAGCCTAGCATTTCATATATGCACCATGCACATACCACCAATACTTTAATTTCAAGAACTTCCTTATAATAGAGATCTGTCACATGTGATTATCTTCTTCATATATAATTGATCACTCACCTGCTGCTGGACCAACATTAACCACGATATAAAAAAAATAGGCTAAAATATAACTTTATGTTTCAAATTAATAATTTTGTTAAAATTCTCAAAAATGGTGTTAAATTATACTTGCCCAAACCTCTTTCATTCTAAAGCTTCTCTTTCGAGAAAAGTTATTATAGTCCCGGTACACTATTATCAGTAGTTCCTTTTTTCTAAATTGGAAATTTTGTATTACATTTTTACCCTTATCATTTTGCTTATTTCCATCTATATCCTATTTTTTTTTCTACTTTTGGCCAAGGTATATCTTTTCTCTTCTCTTTCATTCTAGGATGTGACACATCACCCTCCCTTGTTCAAATATGTTTGTCTAAATTTCTGACTATAAATCTTAGAGGAGAGATGTTCTTACTACCAAAATTTTTTACTATCAAATTATTATATATCTAATCACCATTGGATCAATATTTTCTCTTTTTTCAAAAACTTTTTGACACACTCTCTCCTTGTTCAAGGGTGAAATATATTTGTCTAAATTTCTGACTATAAATCCTAATCTTATAATTTATCCCTTCCCACATTCCACCCTGTCATCCAATAACCGAATCTGTACCTTCCGTGAGATGGAGTCAAATAGTAAGTTCAAAATCAATTTCACACGCATCCAAGTCCCAAACCTAGTTCAGAGTAATCGTTCCAAGACAAGCAAGTTTTGGTAATCAGGGTAGAAAATCATGGGAATTTTTCCGTCTCGGTGTGGTTCCTGCACCTGAGATCGGAGTGCAAGACGGGGCGTTCTACAAGAAAAAAATTTATTTGTGACCAAAATTTCCGTCACAAAATTTGTCACATATGACAATTTTTTTTTGACAATTATAATCAAATTTCGTCCCAAATAAATTTGCGACGCAGGAATTTGTGACGAAATTTCATACGTATTGACAAAATTTGTGACACTAATAAGATTTTTTCTTGTAGTACGAAGAGAAATTTTTATTTATCCGAGAAATAATTATTACTGCAATATAATGGAAAATATATTTTTACCAGAATGTTAATAAAAGGTGTTTGGTATGACCAAATTTTCCCAGGGATATTATGATTAAATTTACTAGTGTGTGTTTGATTGATTGTTAAATATTAGTGGGAAAGTGAAGTTATTTTACGAAAATAACCCCGCATCACTTCACCCAACTCCATATATTTAGACATTGTATAATGTTATTTTGGTCAACTCATTCATTTTTGCTTTTCACTTCCCCGAGCTAAAAAGCATTCCATATATTCAATGGGCCAAAAACTTTGTGGTTGACGCACCTAACTTTGCAAACAAAACACAAAAATGGGAAATATTTTTATGGAGGAAACTTATCATCATTGGATCAAAGGGAGAGAATCTAAAAAGATTTTGAAAAAAGAGAAAATGGTGATTTTTGAGTTTTATAACAAACATGGTTTATAACATTTTCAAGCAGCTTGAGAAATATTTTTCCCTTATAACCATAACAAAAAGGTTCAGTACCAATAATGCTAATAAAAATAACGTTAACCTAAATAGCAGTAGCACCAGCAGCAGTAACATCAACGCTAATAGTACCACCGAAAGTGTCAAAATGAGTTATGACACTACTCACAATGGTAAGAGAAATCATATTTTAAAACAGTTTATGGGAAAAACTGGCAGTTCATGGAGTGGTTGTAAATGTTCTGTTGAAACAGTGCAATCGAACATCATCATAATTAGGAGTGGCTGGATCTCCGAGGAAAGTGAATACTTCATTGGCAATTTGCAATCTGCTCATATATAAGGTTTAATAACGTTTGTGAAAATTGTAATAGAATTATTGATTTGATGCAATCTCAAAGTATAGGGTGTTAATTAAAAGTACAAAGTGATAATTTGAAACATTATCAAGGTTCAAAGGGATAAGTTATACTTTAGCCTAAAAAATATAATTAAAATGTAGAAGAGTTACTATAACTAATACAACTTAATTAGCACTCAATTTTATAAATATAATATGACAAAATCATTTATGTAGATGTTTTACGTACAGCAGTAACAAATGTATGGTTATAATTTTTCCATTTAATGTTTTCCCCTTTTGTATGATTATGATTTCCGCGTTTAATGATTTTACGTACATATTAATAGGGTTTTCATTTCCTCCTTTAACATAACACAACAAACTTTTCTACACACACAATATTTTGTAGGGCCCACACATTTTAAAACAAAAAGAAAAGAAAAAAATATGGCACGCAAAATGAATCTCTATAATATTACACAATCACTTTTCCTACAACATAATAAACATAAAACCCATATTAATATATAACAAGTATTTGACTATTGCACGCACAACAATTATAATATAAAAATATAAACCCCATATAATATTATACTTATATATAATTATAAAAAAAATATGTGATATCACGCTTCCTATTATGACATTTTTCTTACCGATACTTCATGTAATTTGAATTTTACAAAATATTAAAAACATAAAGTGATCAGTGCTATATTTTGTATTAATAAAAAAAGGATGAATTTCTGTTACAAAAAAAAAAGGACGACTTTTTTTTATCGGTCCAAAAAGTTATGCAACTGAATCAAAAGAAAATCACTTCTCAATGATAAAACAAACTAATTTTCTTTATGGTAAATTTAAACAATTTCACCATCCTAATAACATTTCGAACAAAGCTAGTGCCGAATAAAAATCCAATAAAACATCCACCAAAAAAAAAAAAATATCCAATAAAACGAAAAGCTGAGTAACACACACAGTTGAGTAATCAAATATTGTAGAAGTTGAACCACACACTAATAGAATAATTTGATCATAGAGTCAAATTGAGTCTATAACCCCATGGAAACACTACGCTTTAATTTGATGGTCATGTCCTTAGTCCAATCCAAATAGTTAAGCATGTAAAGAATCAATTCAACTCATAAGATTAAGTTAGTAGGTGAGGTTATATTAATAATTTTATATATCTCTAATACGTCTCCTCACATGAGAGTTTACTAGGCTTAAATGGTGGACAATGCACAGACTCATCTGTGTTAAGAAATTTCTCAAGAGAAAGTGAGGTGTAGTGAGGATCGAACCTATGACATCGGGACTCTAATACCTTGTAAAGAACCATTTTAACCCAAAAGCTCCAATTTAATTAATAATTAATTAAGCCTTGTGGAGTTTCTTAGCATAGGTAGGTGGATCTATGCATTTTCCATCCTTCAAGCTTAGTGGACTCTCGTATATGGGAGGCGTATTAGAAATATATTAAATCATTAAGGTAACCTCACCCAACATCTTAAGCTTAAACTTTTGGGTGAGGCTACTACATTAATGATTTTATATATCCCTAACACATGTTCTGTAATTAGTTGCATATTTTGGCAACATCATAATTTTACTATCCATTCTCATATGATATTTGAAATTTCACTAACACTATCAGGTAGTTTTGTGCATTTAACAAGAGAATAACATGTTGCCCTATCGCATAATTGTTTTTTCGAGGGAAAATATTATTTTGGGAATGTAAATGTGAGTAGTGACGTTTAATATTTGATAGTAATAGATTAAGTGTGAAAAGATCCATGAATTCAGTGCTAATTAGGTTTTGGGTTTGAATATTGTGCTGGGTTTACTTGTTATGACAGATTGTCGCTTAGTCTATTAATGATGGTCTTTAATAATCTTATAATTTTGATATTAGAGCTAATGGTTCGGTTGGGTCAATCGTGTCTTTGGCTAGAATGAGTATTTAGAGATGGTGGTTAGTGCATTTCAAGTTTGAGGGACCTATACCTATATTATGGAGCCAAGTGTTAATTTTTGGTTGGTAACTCATAAATACTCAAAGAAACATCCAATTGAGAGGAATAGATGTTGAACTTGGGACTCACACATTGGGAAAATGTTGAGAATTCAAGTGTTCAAGTGTTAGTGGTGATATCTCAAATAGGAATGGGAAAATGTGAAACTGTATAAGTGGAATAACTCAAACTTAATGCCTTAAGTATTGGGTTAAGACGTGATGGCCCATCCACTTGATAGATTGTTAACCCTTTGACGATGGTTTCTCCACTATGGACTTACCCTAGCCGAGTAATCGAGTAAATTGCACTTATAAATGCCTTGTGTAGTCGTGTATCCATTGAACTCATTAAGAAATCCACCTATTCTACATTAGTTTAGCCAACAGACTGAAAAACTAGCACAAAACTAACTCGGGAGTTGCCACCCCAATAACATCATTGTAGAATAAGGCCTACAACCACCTAAGATTGAAGATAACACCTTTAAGTTCCAATTGTGGGTATATGAGGTATATTAGCTAGCCAATTCACTACTACATTCCCCTCTTTATGTGTAGGGGATACCTCAATACGATGAACCAAGTAGGACATAAGGTGGTTATAATTACAACCATGTTGGATGAGTTCCCTTTGCACCAGGTTATTAACCTTCCATCCATGCTTGAAGTTCCAATCTCAGACCAACTCAATACCCAACAGGACGCCCCACAATATATAATTCTGCCGACAAAGAGTTCCCGCATCCCAGAATTTGAGATAAGTCCACGATCCAATTGTCTGTGTCGTCTCTAATCACACTCCCACATGATAAGAAATGGTACGGGGGATGGGTTTTGGGTCTTTTTGCATTTATATCATCATCACTTGGTCTATGTCTAGTCAATATGATACTTCTTTTACAACTCATACTTGAATACCTCCAACACCACAACCAGTTCGTTGTCCTCCTTGCACGCTGGACCCATCCACATTGAGTTTTATCCAGCCTAACAGCAGAAATTTTCATGCAATAAACTCTATGGATTTCGGCTGCACTCTAAGGCCTCCACACACGCACACAAAAAATATTTCTATATTTTTGTGTATAAATATATGAAATATTTTTAAATTACATTATATGGTAGTATGTATAAATGTATAATTTTGTAATCTTCCTATGAGCATGACTCTTTCGTATAGTTATATGAAACATTTCGACTTTCTCATATAAATATTTGCATCGATACTATTGAAAAGTCACATCGGTTGGAAAAAATACTTGATTGAGAAGTACCGGCCATCTCATACAATTCAATGTGAATATTTAATAAATTTAGCTAATTTTATCACAAAACTGCATTAATCTAAATTACATAAGATGATATACGTATAATTAAGTCATATCCAACTCTCATGTTACATGATAATTATAAAACGCTTAATCTAAATTACATAAGATGATATATGTATAATTAAGTCATACTGGGATGGGCACGACTCTTTCATATAGTATAACAAATTTGAGACCTAATTACAATAGATGGTAGTATGTATATATAGTTGTAAAACTCAATCCTATTCTAGTAAACACAATTTCTTGTGGGTAATACTTTTCTTATCTTATATAAGAAAAATATTATCTTTTACTCAAACAATAAATAGGATAGAGAAAAGAGTTGGATAAGAGAAGAAAAAAAATTCTTATAGGACCCATTTGAAAAAATATGAGCGCGGGAAATAATAATTTTCTTACGCATCATAGGAAAAGTATTACCTATTTCTTATATAGCATTAACATCAACATTAAAAATGCTTTTATCTCAAAAGCTGGTATGTGACTTTCATGTATACTTTGAGGCATTGTAACTTATGTGCAGATTGGTTGGCGAATTTCATATTAGACTATGAAGGATAGGAAGACTATCTTGTTTGACAAGAACCTCCTCTTGGCATCCAGATACTGTTACTTGCTGATTTGTCGACTGTTGGGAGACCTCATATTTTGAATTGCAATAATTAAGTTTCTTTTTTGTATTCTTTCTTTGTTTTGTGACTTAGGCCTTTTGTTTAAAAAAAATGTCTTTATCTCAAAATTCATATAGCATGGTATCCAAAAAAAAATCAAACCTTTTCATATAAAATTTTTATGACGCGATCGAAGAGTCACGTCGATTAGACAAAGACTTAATTACAAATTACAATATAATTCAATGCTGATTATTTAATAAATTTTGATTAATTTTAACACAAGTGTGCATCATTGATGTAAATTACATAATTAAGATGTATTTTTATTTTTATTTTTTTTGGTAAACATAAGATGTATTATTAAATTGTGTTGCGATGGTTACGACTCTCTCATGTAACATCATATAAAAGACTCATGGTAAATTATTTAGTAATTTTTGCACATATATTCATCGTGATAATTTTAATGTTCTTTAACCGTCTTATTACGATAAACTAATTCAAAATAAAGGAATTAAGTGGATTCATTGGACATCAATAGACTATGATTTTGGACATATATAATAAATAAAATGCCCTTTATTTGAACAAGATATATAGAACTACACCGTTGGAGGACCCAACTACATAACAAAGAAATGACATGAAATGAATACATTTTAACAATACATGATAATGGTTCAAGACAAGTCAGACAATGAAAATCTGAACCTTAGCTAATCAGTCAAAAACCATGAAACTGATTAAGTTTGTTTTTATACGGAAATTAAAATAACAACATAATTTTTAAAAAAAATAAATAGGGCATCATTAAGGGAGGATCAAAAAAATCCAGCAGGTCCATACCCTCCTCCCATGTTATTAAAGCCATGGTGGCGCATCATGCTTCCATCAAACATATGATTCTGCAGCATAGGGTTCTGAAGCATTGGTGGCTGAATCATGTGTGGCAAAAACACCTGAGGTGGAGGTGGAGGTGGCTGATGCATTGGGTTGGAAGATAAGTTTCCTACAAAAAACTGAGTTGGGTTAGTAGCACTCTGAATGATAAGCCTATCAGCATGGCGAGTGATATGTTTCTTCAGCTCCTCCAAGGCCACTTTGAATTGATCAAGTTGTGTCCTATTCATCTCCTCAACGGGAAAAGCCCACCAAAACTGAGCCTGAGTTGCCTTGCGCATGCGGCTAACCTCTTCACAGCGCTTCCTCTCAGTGTCAAGCTGGTTGCTTATCAGAGTGAGTTGTGCATTGAGTTCACGCACGTTGGCACTGCGATGAGCCTCAATGAACTGCATGGTGCTTGAGTTTTGTTGTGGTGCTCTCATCAGATATCGATCTATCACAGCATCAACATTGGGGTGGCCAAAAGAAAAGACTTTCTCACCAGGTGAGAACACAACGAGAGCAACATCAGCACCGCAGAGGGTGCAAAGTTCACTAGCTTTCTTGAAAAGCCCACTACGTCGCTTTGAGAATGTGACTTGGAGGTTGCTCTCGTTGCTCATCTTTTTCATCTCAATCTTTTGACGACCCTTGCTTCTCCTTGAACTCGACATGGTTGAATCAAAATTCGTACAACTCAGGGAAGGATAGACAAAAAAAAAAAAAAAAAAGTTTAGGCTAGCTTTGAATGACACACGTAATGGGGTTGTGAAGGGATCAATTTATAGGCAAAATTAAAATGTGGTTTGGTTGAGCAAAAATAACACGTGGCTGTTAACACTCAAGCATTACACCCTTTCGTTGCATTGAAATCGTTTCTAGATTGAGAGATTCTGAAAATCCCCTTTGCATGGCTTATATGGTAGGAAATTCAATGTAAGGAAATGTCGGCCTCAACGCGCACTTCATATTATATCTTAGCTAATTCTTCATTTTTTAGATGATATGTACCTAGATAGAACCTGCAAAGTTTCCATAAATAATATCGCTATCGTATTATTTTTTAAGGATAAAAATAGTTTAATAAGGTGAATCAACTTAAAAAAACTATTTATATACTCAGCAATATGATAAAATGTTAATCATTATATCATTAGAATAATTTGATTCTTAAAAATGTCTTGAATAAAATATTAATTTGGGCAAAAATGCATGTTATCACAAGAAAATAAAAATAACGACGGTGTCTTCGTGACGATTAGAAAACCGTCTCTAAACTTATAGATTAAAGATGAACAATTACAATGTCGCGTTCGCGACAATTGAAGTGGTAATTCTTGTGCCGACTGGATTGCAAAAGCGGCTCTATCGTGTCCATTGGGTACATTGGATATAGTTGTTCCTGACTAGGCCTTCAGAAGTTGATCTCATCTGTTGCTAATGGATCTTCCTCTGAAATCTCACTTGCTACTCCAGATTAGTTTTTCTGTTTTCTTTTAAGTTTTCTTCTGTTTTTTTTCTCTTTTTTGGGCTTTGCCGCTTTATTGTACCAAAAAAAAAAATTATACCTAAGCCTATAAGATTAAAGGTGGATAATTATGATACCTCATCTATAATTGGTCAATTAATCAAGAAATTAACTTTGTTAATTAATTAAAGGGAATAATGATTTAATTTATTATAATTTAAGAAAGATTAAATAAGATTTTGAAATAAATGTGGTAAAGGAATCATTGAGTTGTAATGTATTAAACAATGTTTGACAATTAATTTATGGGTTTTACAAGAGTTATGTTGTAGGAAAAATGATTTTGTCATGTTATAGAGATTCGTTTTGCGTGCCGAAGTTTTTTTTTTTTGCTGCGGGCCCCACAAAATGTTATGTGTGTAGGAAATTTTTGTGATCATGTTAAATGATAGATGATAAACCCTTAATTTATATATTAAATGCAAATAAATGAGAATCATTGTTGCTTATCCCTTCATGTCATGTCAAACGTAAGACAACTAACCATTGATTTTTTATGATGATTTACCTTTCATTATGAAAAATTAGACAGATTGTTACGATTGTTTAGCCACATTTATACATCGTGATAAAAAGACACCAAATTATTAAGCGATTTGGAACTATAACAAAATTAGATGGTGGAATTTTTTGTCTTTGTATGCTTTTATTAGTTTTGTCACTCCCCTTGTGATAATCTCACTAACCATTTCTCTAATTCTTCACAATTTATCTTTGATTATCTTTGTCATTCTCTAAAATTGGCTAAATAAAGATATCAATATTTATTTCATAACTAATAGCTACCGTCATTAGCTCAGGTAAATAAGCATAACTATAGCTATATTAATATTATTACCAAAAGGACCTAGGTTAAATAAAAAATAATTGTAGCTAAAATATTGTGACAGAATAATATAGAAACAATGGTAGTGTGTGTATATTCTTAAAAAGTGATATTTTGTTTTCATCCTATTATTCTTAATTTGATGCTAAACCTAACTAATTCTTTAGATAAATAAAAATTTTCTTGTTCTGCCCAAGTTTCAAATTTGCACTAACCTATCAAGTGCTAGTCATCAAATTAGTGGTACTTCCTTCCTCTTTTTGTTATGGTATAATGAAAAGAAAATGAGGTAACAATATGTTCCCAAAAGGTAGATTCATTCACATTTTGATAATCCAAGTAATTTTGATAAGAAAAAAATTTACCAGAAGATCCTGAAACAAATAGAAAGCTAAAGCAATTAATTAAGATGTAGATAATTTAAAAATTACGTTTAACACTTGCTTCATATGTTATTCTCCCTTAAAACCAGGAAATCTGAAGCTCTAGGACCAAAAGCTTATGGAAATTGTTAAACTTCAAATCTTGAAATAGGTGTGGAAAAAATGGCACAAAATTTCTATTTGCGTGAGAAACAAATAATTAAGACGTGGCTTTAAATATAAACAACCAATTCTTTAGAAACAAAAATTAGAAAAAGATTATAAATGTCATGTCTTTTCTTTAGGTATTTACACGATAAAAAAGGTCGTTAAGTAGACTTTCATGTCAAGTTAGGGTTTTAAAAAGGACAAATCAAGCTTAAAAAATACAATTTGTTAGAAAACAAATTAGGCTTAGACTGTATATTTAAAAAAATAGTTCAAGCCTATTTAAGGCAAAGTTTGGCACCTAAACGGCTAACACATTACAAATCTTGGCTTTCGCATGTTGTGAAGTAAGTATAGGGAAAAATTCAAAAAAAAAAAAAAAAAATACTAGTTTCTTCTCTTATATATTTTTTTTCTATTTCTTATTTTCTTTGTGATTTTTTTATTAATGTCGTTAAATATTAGATTAATTTGTCCATTTTTATTCCAGTTAACAAGAAAAAAACACAAACGATGTATGTGATTAAAAAAGAGAAGTACTTTCATCAACAACAAGAAAGTACAAAGAAGTAAGTGATATTAAAATATTAGGCTAATCCCCTGTAATTTTTTATTAATCATTTATCTCCCCAATGATTTTTTCCATCAACTCCGCCAAGAACGTCGCTAAATATTGGATTAATCTATTCATTTTGCCCATGCAAACTATAAAAAAAATACAATGGACCTAATATATATATATATATATATATATATATATATATATATATATATATATAGATACATACGCTACCGGGGTATATAATAAGGGAAAGGATCATGTGTGTTTGGTACAAGGGTATTTGTAAGATTATTAGTAAACCTTTTCTGGTAAACGTAAATAGACATGTTTGGTAAACTTTTTCTTAGATATCAAAAAAAATTTCTTGTACCAAACACACCCTAAGTATGACCGGTCATACACTATTGATTGAAGTATGACCAGTCATATTTAGTGTGATTTGTAAGAGTTTGTAAATAAAGAATTTGTAAATATAACCTTCTCATACAACAATGGCAAATAAAGAGAGTTATGTTCAAATCTTATCCACATGTGTCTTCATTTATATGTATCTTTTATGTTTGTCGATCGTTATATTTGAATGCATCATATCCTAAAGAAAAAAAATTATTATTATTATCCTAATAAAGTTTTTTACTTTAATATTTTTTTATTTTATTAGTAAATTAAAAATATAATATTAAAATAATATAAATAGAGCATTAATGACAAATTTGATTATATTAAAAAAAATAAAAATTTACATTATTTTATCATAATTGAGTAAATTGCAAGAGTATCCAAAAATGATAATTATCTCAATTCTAATTTTTTTTAAAGTGAGGCGTTCATGTTAGAAATTTTATATGTGGGCAATATTAATTAATGCTTTTTGTATTTTCTAAAATAATCGGGTTAATGGATATTCCAATTTAATCTATTGTGATAAGCACATTGTGATCATGTTGAGTTGGGCTTTTGGCATCTTTTGGTATTGGGCCTAGTTGGGTAACACAGTGTTGGCATTAGTGTCTGATTGAGCTTCTGTGATGGGTGGACCCATCAGACACACTGTTGATTAGGATTTTGCTAGGTCATCTCTCTAGTCTATTTATATTGGGATTAAGTCCCATAAGCCATCATGCTCCCATCACTGAGGCTGCCACTTTCGGAATAGGTCATACAGAGGAAGACTTTAGCCGTGAGATCAAGGTTCTTCGCTCAGTAGATAAGATGGTCAAATCAGGTACACAAATTCCTGTCAGAGAAAAATTGATATGTGGTGTTTTATATATCATACATATATCGATCTTCATGTGAACTATTGACGATGAAAATATCTTACATTTGGTATCAGAGCTGGACATGTATGATATATAAAACACCTCATATCAATTTTGCTCTAAGAGGAATTTGTGTACCTAATTTGACCATCTTATCTACTGAGCGAAGAACCTTGATCTCACAACTAATGTCTTCCTCTCTATGAACTATTCCTAAAGTGGCAGCTTCGGCGATGGGAGCGTGATGGCTCATGGGACTTAATCCCAATATAATAGGCTAGAGAGGGGACCTAGCAAAATCCTAATCAACAGTTTGTCTGATGGGTCCACCCATCACAGAAGCCCAATCAGACACTAATGCCATTACTGTGCTGCCCATCTAGGTCCAATACCAAAATATGTCAAAAGCGCAACTCAACTTGATCACAATGGGCTTATCACAATAGATTAAAATGGAATATCCATTATCCCGATTATTTTAGAAAATACAAAAATATTAATTAATATTGCCCACATATGAAATTTCTAACATTCTCCCACTTGGGCTATATTAATTAATTTATTTTATTTTAAAATAATCAGGTTAATAGATATTCCAATTTAATATATTGTGATAAGCCCATTGTGATCATTTTAACTTGGGCTTTTGACATCTTTTGGTATTGGGCCTAGTTGGGCAGGACATGTATCTGATTGGGCTTCTGTGATGGGTGGACCCATCAGACACACTGTTGATTAGTGTTTTGCTAAGTCCCCTCTCTAGCCTATTTATATTGGGATTAAGTCCCATGAGCTATCATGCTCCCATCGCTGAGGCTGCCACTTTCGGAATAGGTTATACAAAGGAAGACTTTAGCTGTGAGATCAAGGTTCTTCGCTCAGTAGATAAGATGATCAAATCAGGTACACAAAGCAAAATTGATATGTGGTGTTTTATATATCATACATGTATCGATCTTCATGTGAACTATTGATGATGAAAATATCTTACATTTGGTATCAGAGCTAGACATGTATGATATATAAAACACCACATATCAATTTTGCTCTGAGAGGAATTTGTGTACCTGATTTGACCATCTTATCTACTAAGTGGAGAACCTTGATCTCACTGCTAAAGTCTTCCTCTCTATGACCTATTCCGAAAGTGGCAACCTCAGCGATGGGAGCATGATGGCTCATGGGACTTAATCCCAATATAAATAGGCTAGAGAGGGGACCTAGCAAAACCCTAATCAACAGTGTGTCTGATGGGTCCACCCATCACAGAAGCCCAATCAGGCACTAATGCCTACATTGTCCTGCACAACTAGGCCCAATACCAAAAGATGCCAAAAGCTTAACTCAACAAGATCACAATGGGCTTATCACAATAGATTAAATTTGAATATCCATTAACCCGATTACTTTAGAAAATACAAAAACATAAATTAATATTGTCCACATATAAAATTTCTAACATTCTCTCACTTGGGCTATATTAATTAATTTATTTTAGTTTAAAATAATCGGGTTAATGGATATTCAAATTTAATCTATTGTGATAAGACCATTGTGATCATGTTGAGTTAGGCTTTTTGCATCTTTTGGTATTGGGCCTAATTAGGCAATACAGTGTAGGTATTTGTTTCTGATTGGCCTTATGAGATGGGTGGACCCATCAAACACATTGTTGATTAGGGTTTTGATAGGTCTCTCTCTAGCCTAGCCTATTTATATTGGGGTTAAGTCACATGAGTCATCATGCTCCCATCGCTGAGGCTGCCACTTTCGGAATAGGTCATAGAGAGGAAGACTTTAGCCGTGAGATCAAGGTTCTTCGCTCAGTAGATAAGATGGTCAAATCAGGTACACAAATTCCTCTCAGAGCAAAATTGATATGTGGTGTTTTATATATCATACATGTCTAGCTCTGATACCAAATGTACGATATCATTCATGTATCGATCTTCATGTGAACCATTGATGATAAAAATATCTTACATTTGGTATCAGAGCTAGACATGTATGATCTATAAAACACCATATATCAATTTGTCTCTGAGAGGAATTTGTGTGCCTGATTTGACCATCTTATCTTCTGAGCGAAGAAACTTGATCTCACGGCTAAAGTCTTCCTCTCTATGACCTATTCCGAAAGTGGCAGCCTCAACGATGGGAGTATGATGACTCATGGGACTTAACACAAATATAAATAGGCTAGAGAGGAGATCTAGAAAAACCCTAATCAACAGTGTGTCTGATGGGTCCACGCATCACAGAAGCCCAATCAGACACTAATGCCTACACTGTGCTGCCCAACTAGACTCAATACCAAAAGAGGCAAAAAGAACAACTCAACATGATCACAATGGGCTTATCACAATAGATTAAATTGGAATATCCATTAACCCGATTATTTTAGTAAAAATACAAAAACTTTAATTAATATTGCCCACATATAAAATTTCTAACATTCTCCCACTTGGGCTATATTAATTTGTTTATTTTATTTTAAAATAATCGGGTTAATGGATATTCCAATTTAATCTGTTGTGATAAGTCCATTGTGATCCTGTTGAGTTGGGCTTTTGGCATCTTTTGGTATTGGGCCTAATTGGGCAGCACAGTGTAGGCATTAGTTTCTGATTGGGCTTATGTGATAGGTGGACCCATCAGACACACTGTTGATTAGGGTTTTGCTAGGTCCCCTCTCTAGCCTGGCCTATTTATATTGGGATTAAGTCCCATGAGCCATCATGCTCCCATCGCTGAGGCTGCCACTTTCGGAATAGGGCGAAGAGAGGAAGACTTTAGCCGTGAGATCAAGGTTTTCGCTCAGTAGATAAGATGGTCAAATTAAGTACAGAAATTCCTTTCAGAGAAAAATTGATATGTGGTGTTTTATATATCATACATGTCTAGCTCTGATACCAAAAGCAAGATATTTTTATATATCATACATGTCGTGTTTGCAAAATATTTATCATATTTTACTATTTTGGAAGCAGATTGACCATGCACTTATATCGATGCTTGTTGAGAGATGGCGCCTGGAGACACGTACATTCCACGTTACGATGGGTGAAGTTACCATCACCTTAGAGGATATACACCATCCGCTGGGTTTGCCCACGGATGGTGAGGTTATCTGTGGCCGCGTTGGAGGCCATCCTTTTCGGCCCTCCACTTTCTCCGAGAGCGTTTTCAGGATTACGCAAAGCACGCTGGCAGTATAGTTGACCGCATGAGATATATGTGTGCGTTGATCATGCGCATCCTAGGGGGTATAAATAACATTGAGTTCGCTATTATATATAGCGAACTGTGACTGCCGACAGCTAGTTCGCTGGCCCATCAGTGAACTTGTAGGGTGCTGCTACTTGCCACCTAGTTTGCTGGCCCCTGCAGCGAACTAGATGAGATGTTGCCACATGACACACCTAGTTCCCTAGTCTGGGCAGCAAATTTTGCCACATGTCCTGCCAACTGGTCAGAGCATAGGGGCATTAGTTGCCACCTAGTTCGCTTCTCCCAGTAGCGAACTTGGTGGCTACCAAAAATATGCCACATCAACAAACTAAGTTCATTGCCTACTAAAGCGAACTTGGACGCATAAAATATTGGAAAATAATACTATTGTTGTGG
The DNA here is from genome assembly GCA_032173675.1 of Gastrolobium villosum. Classification (NCBI taxonomy): domain Eukaryota; kingdom Viridiplantae; phylum Streptophyta; class Magnoliopsida; order Fabales; family Fabaceae; genus Gastrolobium; species Gastrolobium villosum. The sequence continues at coordinate 66,965 of JAVKPL010003691.1, forward strand.
CACATTGGTAAAAAAATGCCACAAAGATGGCAATCTGGTCACTATTCCAGATATTGATTTCTTGGTTCTGATTGATTAATCGCTAGAATTTGTACGTTCTAGATATAAACTTATAAGTTCTACGACATGTAAATTCTTGACCTTAATGTTTGCATTTGAAAAAAAACTATAAGTGATTAGGGCTTTGAATAAAGTAAAAACTTTTAAATAACCAAGGATTAAGGAAATTTATTTAGTTTAGAAAGAATCACCTATAATCTAATCTTGAATGTTAATTACATGAAAAGGTAAACTTATTAAGAAACCATTGGAAAAATCAAACCCCACTAAGCTCTTGCATATTTGAATTCAAAGTTAACTTTCTTGTTTGCATTCTTAATTCTTGTTCTTGGTTATTAATCTTAAAAATAAAAAATATTATTTTTTTTATTCTATTTTTTTATTAATTCAAAATTACATCCTCCAAAACTTACAAAATCTATCCAACTTTAATTATATAAATAAGTTACGGGTTTATCATGTATCATTTAACATGACCACAAAAAACTTCCTATACACACAATATTTTGTGAGGCCCGAAACAAAAAAAATAAACTCCAGCACACAAAACGAATCTCTATAACATAACATAATCACTTTTCCTACAACATAACTCTTATAAAACCATAAGTTATTTCTTGATAAATCAATTCTCGTGAGAACGACAACCCCAATCTTTACTACTTTATTACTTATACAACCGATGCACTTGACAAAATCGCAACAATCAACCAAACTTGCATTGATTAGGATAAGCATATCATTTACAACAAAGACATTTTTGCTCCTTTTTTTTGTGGGGGGTGTGTTAATTAGACAGCCATATTTCAAACATTTTAGCAGCTTCGTTGACAGTTCATACCAGTTTGTATATATTGTTAAAAGTACGATGTTCCTCAATTTTCAAGAAAAAGCCACCGGCAAGAACCACCGACTCAATAGAACTATTCTCTTTCCTTTACTTTAGGTAGTAAGTTTCTTCTTACACTTGCTCTGCACTAGGTTAAGGAGAAAATCTGTAAATACGTGCTCATAGTCTGGCATTTTTCCATACCCTGCAGTGGATAAAACCGTAAAAGAAGATAAACTTCAGCCGGTATAGGATAGAAGGCTAGCAGCATATTCAATATATGTGCATTGCCAAGAACTGGAACAATAAATTATTAACATGTTAAAAAAAAAGAATAGACAAAATTTGAAGTGAACCAAACAACCGAGAAATAACCAGTGGAAGAATGCAAAAATATCAGTCAAAAATTTTTGTATTAAATGTGTATGGCTTGAGATAATGCAAATGTCAAACCCATAATCCAAAAAACATCTTGATGAGAATATTCTGACTTCAAGAAGTTTTCTTTCTGTGAATTCCATTTCTTACTAAAATCCTATCACTGACTAATATAGAGCTAGTTTCTTTCAGGAACGAAGTTCAAATTCAATTATCTTCTTGGACTTTATTAAGCGACATACAGTACATAAAACCAAGAAACAAGTTATTTTTCAATTGGACGTTTAAGGGAATTTATAGGACACAGACTATAAAGAACAAACGCTTCACACAATTTATGCACTAACACAATCAGAAACAATGGGACTAGCTTAAATGCAAATAAGTTTATACTTGCCAGGAAAGTAGTTGATATCAATGACATAAAACACATCCTTGGTCCCATGTTCCCGAATCATATCTATGTTGAACAAGCGGAGTCCCTAAAGATAGTGATGCAATTCAGTTTTAGTATATCATCTAGAAATGAAAAGTGACAGTAAATGATAGTAAATAATAAATGATTATACCAATCTATGACGGAGCTCCCTTGCAAGCTTCTCCAATAAAGGCCTTGGTGGATGTTCTGTAACAAAAGTGTCACGGTAAGTTGAAACTAGTGACTAGTTTCAGCCATTTACTCACACAATCACCTAACTACATAAAGGCCTCATGAAAGAGAAGGGGAAGAGGTAGTAGTTGCTGCACAGTGGGATTCACTCTGTAATGAGTCAATACACATGATTTAATGGTAATCTCAACCATTCAGCAGGTCCACGTAAAGTTTTAAAAAGACAGTCCATATCAAGTGGGTTGTAGAAGATAAAAGAGTAGTTCACAAAAACCTTTGACATCAGCAAAAAATAAATAAAATGCAATAATATTGCTTTCAAAAAATGTTCCATCTTCTGGTGGTGGTGGGAGAGGAGGGGTTTCCTGAGTCTCACCAGCTATACTAGGATCCAGATCAGCATCATCTGCAGAAGCTGCTGCACATGAAACTCTTGGGAAACGGAATACACCTGCAACTTTTGATAGCTCACGTTTACTGATATTAGGAAGAGAGAAACGTCTCACAATCTTGATGGTGTCACCAACAATATAAATCTTAAAGAGAAGACCACCTGCAATGTCACAGCCCCCCACACCCAAAAAAGAAAAAAGAAAAAAAAAAGAGAGAGAGATTACATAACAATGCAAATTGAACAGAAGAAGATAATGGTCTATGGATTAGTTCACAAACCATGATTGACAAACTCTTGTAGAACAAGTGGAGGTTCAAGTTCTGAAAGAGAGAATTCATCATAAGCAAGAAATAGTTCATGTGACTTTGCACTGCCATCCACAACTAGTGGTTTTGCAACTGAAAATTACAAAAAAAAGGGGGTGAATATTTTCAAGATACACATCAACATCAGAACACACAATGAGAGATGATGGTATATTTGAAAGGAGTAGATCCTCTCATGTTATTCACGATTATGTCATTTGAGAGGATCCAGGATCCTAATTCACGAGAAAATCAATGGTGATGATTTTGTCATTCCCTAACCCAATATTTTTTCTCTTTCATATATCTGAAACAATCCAATCAGGATAATAAGTAATAACCTCTGGCCCATTCAAACCGATTTCCTCCTTCAATCCATTCAAGAATATCCCCTTTAAATATTCTGGGTGAGAAAAGCTTGGGGAGAGTTAATGATAGGAGTAAAAAGAAAATGAGCTCTGGAAGCCATGTGGACTGTTACAGTTACTGACACTGAATGGGTATGTGGCTAACGCAAATAATGATAGGATTAACAGCTTCCGACCTGTAACTGGATGAGTATGTGGACAGTGCGGTTAATAACAGGAGACTTGTAACTGATGCAGTTAATGATAGCAGAGGAGGAAAATATAAAGAAGGAGGGAAGGTTATTGGGAGAGGAGTTTTTGTTGTTGTTACTCACTAGTTGAGTGAGAGAAGAGGGCCAGATGTTATTTTCCTCTGGAATTTCCATATACATATCCAGTGTAATTTTTCTATCATGTGTAAGCCTTCTTTTTGCTATCTAGAAGGGATTAATCAAAAAAGATCACTCTTTCCCTATCTTTTCTTGAAATACTTGACAAGTATCTTACAGGTTCTTTGATTCCATTCAAATCTTCTAAGATATTTTCATTCAACACCATCAATGCAGAGGTTGGCTTAATGCATGCCAATTGCATGTGGCTAGAATGGTATGTAATAAGCATATCCATCCCTAGAAATAATGACCTGGAAAAGGGAATTAAACAAAGATAAATACCTAATGGCAACTTCATCCCAGCTTTAGCGACTTCATAAGGGATAGTAGATGGGTCTTTCTCTTTTGTGATAACTAGCTGTCGTGGAATGCCAACCTTGCCTAAAAAACAACAGTAGTCAATATATAAATGCAAATAAAGGTGAGATTTGCAAAAAACTAGTTTACCATACACTGAAATACAGGTTCAACTAGAAAAATCAAAGAGCCAATAACTTCTTACATTCCAATATATTAAAATAAAAAAGTTGAGTAAGTAGTCCAACACAAGAGCATGATGATGTATGCTGATGTTATAAAACTTTTGATTTAAGATTCATGCACAATCAAAAAGTTTCTCAGGGGGAGTTTTAAAACACTTTTATCCCAAACTAATTGGAGTCGGTACCTAATACACCCAAATGACAAGCAAGAAAAAATTGAGAGGAAGAAAAGAATAAAAATAACATGAGAAATAAAATAAATAGAAATTAAAAAATAAAATAAAGTGAAATAAAGATAAATAAGAGAGAAAAAAGAAGAAGAAAAAATTAAAGAAATAAGAGGAAAAAAATAAATAAGAGAAAAAAATTAGAGTGGAAAAAAAAAGAAACAAAATTAAAAAATAGAAAAAGGAAATTGTAGTAAACAAGTTACCGTTGCAGTCAGATAAGTTTAAATCCACCACATCTTGCAGCATGGATTGGCGGTTGTGTAAATGTTGAATTGCACCTGGAGGATCAAGGACAGTTACCTCTGGATGTTTTTGCCTGTAATCCTTCAAAAAAAAAGGTCCAATTAGCTACATCGAAATACAAACTTCACGGACTAACTAAAGCATGAAACCATCATCAATTACATATTTTCAGTCAGCTATGAACATTTTAGCAGAAAAGTTTTAATAATAGAGCAATATTGTAATTTACCATCTCATTAAACTATCAAGCAAACTTTTTTAGGAGACAAAAGAAGCAAAAGATAAAACTTTTATAAAGTCAAATTTGCGAAGAAGTAAACCACACTTCTCGTGCACTTAATCTATTATTAAACCATCTGTCAGAAGCTTTCTTATCCCTTCCATGCTGATCTCGTTATATGTATCTGGGATTTTCAATATTATGAAATTACCAGACCTGGTTGCATTTGGTATGTAGCATTATTGGCTTCTAACCTATAAACCCAGAAGCCTTGTAATGCAAGAAACTGGATCTCCATGCCAAAGTACTGTAATAGTCACTATCGATCAAACGTAAAAAGAAACAACATTTTCAACTAAGACAATGAACCAAAACAAAAAGGGAAATAACAATTCGTTCTTTGGGCAACAAACTCCACCAATGCCTATCCAAGTTATTTAGATTAATCGCAAGAGTAAATCCTCACTTGTGTGAATACTTGAGGGACTGATTTCAACTATCTGATCATGATTCATGATGAGGAGAGCAAGAACTCTGCAAATTTTGTCAGACAGTAATAAGTTTTTAAGACTCCAGAAGATTTGGTTGTCCAGCCAATCACTACCATTTCATACTTAACTCCCAGACTAATGATCCTAATGATTAAATGCAATGCCATGACTGTATTCGTCAAAAAGGATTAAAAAATCAAAATTGCCATTACAACGTGAAAGTAGGTACAAGTGTCTGGAGTTCACAAACCTCAATAATCCCATGCCACTCCTCTCCTAACAGCTGGAAAGGACAAAAAGCCAGTCAGTTTATAACAGAAACAGAAATAGTTCTTAAACTGCTGATAACCTATCACTGAGCCACTAATTCAGAAAAACCATAAAAAAACACCCATACATGAAGAATTTCACACGTAAATGATGATAAAATCCTGAAAGAAATGTCACAAACCTTATGCAAGACAACATCAAAAGGACCTTGTTCTGGCAGCGGCTTGTTTAGATCAATTGCAACAAAGTTTATCCCCTTGTTCCTGCCCCACACATAAACAAATATAGTTGTAAATAGATTTTTTATTTTATTTTTAATACACACTGCCGACCAAATATATTTTATAGTAAATATCAAAAGGACCTTTTATAATTCTCATTCAAGATCAATTGCAACAAAGTTTATCCCCTTGTTCCTGCCCCACACATAAACAAATATAGTTGTAAATAGATTTTTTATTTTAATTTTTTTTCAGTACACACTGCCGACCAAATATATTTTATAGTAAATATATATACACACACATAAATATATTTCCTGTAATTCTGATGCCCAAATGGTAGCAATCTTCAATGTGAGCAGACTACAAAATTTGTGGACAATAATGTAAATTGAACATTCCAGAGAAACAAGCAAGGTGAATTAATTTAAATTGAGAATAAAGAACAATGTACTAAGAGTTGACCTTGGGTTTGTCAGTCACAAACCCAAAGGTAGGGCATAAATAGTGGAATATTCTCAATTAAATTAGAATGGAGAAAAGTCCAAGATCTTACCAAGAAGTAAATAAGATGGTAAGTTAACAAGAAATATTAAAAAAAAAAAAAAAGGGAACACAGTTTCCCGGGTTCGACTCACGAAAGTGATAGCCATTACCCATTTCATTAGGCATGGTGCAAAATTGCTCCACCACTATATACTAGACAGATAAAGACACTACGTGTCGCCGTGAACCCCACCACTGCAAAAGCCGCTTTAAAGCTAGCGAAGCAGAAAACGAAACAAATGAAATGATCCAAACAAGAAAAGAAAATAATGGGTTTGGCAAACCCATTTGTGGAAAATTGGAAACATAAATCTCAAATGTTGCATGAATATGCATGCAGATGAAGATGAAAGGTAAAAACCGTGCAAGGCCAGTCAAGCTTGGCTGCAGAAAGCTCTTCTTCTTCTTCGACGTCAACGCGTACCCAACCACCACTTTCTGCCCGCAACCGCCACTCGAAAACGCCGTCGTACCCGCTTCTTTCTCTTCTTCTTCTCCGCGTGAGATTTCTCCGTTAAGCCTCATCCCCAAAACCCCCTAAATTCAAAGATCGAATCTTTTTCCCTTATTTTACAATTTTCCACAGTGAAACCCGCAGCTGAGTTCTCAATCTTATATGAAAATGAAATTCGCGAATCGTGCAAGAAGGAACAGAGGATGAAAAAGATGCGGAAATAATAGAGACGGAGAGAATCTCAGTCTAGAAGTTCATTTTGTGTACATAAAAGTGTGAGGGATTGAGAGGAATATGTTGTTTGTATATATGGTTTTATGAGGAGAGGAATATTCAGTGTGCATTTGCAGAGAGGATTGGGTTTAGGTGTCCCTGTGAAAGAATGGAGTGAAATCAGAAATATATAATAATATATAATATAATTGTGACATTAATGATGGTACCAAGGTGCTTTGGACTTTGGATTTTGGAAACTCCTCTGCTTTTATACTTTCTCAATTTTACCCCTTTTCAGCTTTATCTAATTCATTTGTTTGTTGGCATACTCTGTGGAAGTCAAAATATTTAAACTTTATAGCCTATAGGCACCTGCTATATGGGGTTGGGATACATAGTATTGGCAAGAAAAATGTGTGATCTTTATCTTATCCTCTTTATCTTATTTTAGAATAAAGTTTTTTTCTTTTTTTATATGTTGTTTTATAAAGCAATATTCATTTTTAATTTCTTATAAAGCAAGAAAAGTATTTTGTTATTTTCTTTTCTCATTATTACATTTTTAGGTGCAAGCTAATTCTTGTTAAATATATCAAAATATGACCTAACCACAAAGCGTTTTTAATAAAATTTAAATCCTTGGTTACTTATTAAAAATCCAATAAAAGTTTAATCATTTGAACCAACTAAATTGATTTCACATAATAAATTGTGTGGTTGAGCAAAATTCGTTACCTATGAGTTTAGGAAGAAAACTGATTCTCATTATCTCAATGTAAATCTTATAAAGAAAAAAAAATGTGATTAACATTTTATAGAAAAAAAGAAAAAAGTTTACTTTTTGGAATTTTGGCTCTCCACTAAGGATTACTTTACACGAGATATAAATTTTACACGTTATAAGCATTTGACGATATGTCTGGTACAGAGAGATATTTCTTTCGTAAAGCTTTTGGTTGTGTTCTTTTCTTTGTCATTGTAAAAGCTAAATAGCCTAACGTCAATACCAAGATAAGCATCACAGTAAATAGTCACTGCCTTTGTTTTTTTGTTCTACCTTTCCTTAATATTTAAAAAAATAAAAAAATAAAATCCAACAACTAAAGTTGTCGACTGCTGTATTGCTCATGGGGTTCAAATGACATTTACCCCTTTCTCTTTCTGTCTGTCTCCAGTCAAAGTTCATTTTCATATTCCAGCAAGAAGGAATATTTGCAGGAGTCTAGGAATATGCTCGGAGTTAACCCGAGTAAATGCGTGATTTGAGGGGCCAAGCTCTACACCACCCCCCAAAAATTGACGTTCATAGAGTATGGGAGAGTCAAGATGTTGAACCATCAAACATTACAGGTAATTGGGCCATGCAGAAGTCTGTCCTATATATATATATATATATATATATATATATATATATATATATATATATATATATATATATTGTCTTTATTTTATCATGTTACATGAAGTCTTTCAATATTAAAAGACAAAAAAAATTAATAATAAAAAAATATGATAAGATATTTTGTTCAATAATTTTATTTTATCTTATCTTAATATAATTAAATTATTTTTCCTGCGACATAATTTTTATTTATCTTATATATATATATATATATATATATATATATATATATTAGGATTTTATAAGAGTTATGTTATAGGAAAAGTGATTGTGTTATGTTATAGAGATTCGTTTTGCGTGTCGAAGTTTTTTTTTTTGCTGCGGGCCCCACAAAATGTTTTGTGTGTAGGAAATTTTCTATGGTCATGTTAAATGATAGATGATAAACATATGTATATATATATATATATATATATGTTCAAGTTCAACATCAAGTAAGTCAATTCATTGAAAGTGTGTTTTTTTAAAATTTTTAGGACTTTTTTTTTTCCAAAATTGAAGTTAGACTAAAGACCGACCTTTGTATACAATATTGGGGTAATTTGTGATAAGACTAAATGCATGTTTGGGGTTTTTTTAAAAAAAAAATTTCCTTATAAATAGAAGTTAGATCAAATAAATTTTTACAAAAAATCTTATAATAAAGAGATTTCTTTTAATAAAAAATGTCAAAAATCAAAAACTCTTACGAGAATTTTTTTTTAAATTGTATCAGTTTTTTTAAAATTTGTTTTTTTTAATAAATCATTTGTAAATTAATTTTTTTTTTATATAATTACTAAACAACTTATAATTTAATTTTTAAAGTTCTTTTTTTAGTTTTACCTTCTTTTTTTTTGGTTGGTAATTAGTTTTACCTTTAAAATAGCTTTTAACACCAAACACGAAAATCTTTGTAATCTTCCTGATCTTTTGTTTTCAAGTCTACCTAGTTTGAGCTAAAAGCCCTCTAACCTAGTGACATGAATTTCCTTCCCCTTCATCTTGAAAGGGATATATTGGATTCAAATACCCAAGGTTGCCTAGAATGCGACACTGTCAATTACTATGCTGATTATTTGGCAAATACGGAAAATTGATGTAGGAGAGGGTTATTATTAAGGGTTACATTTATTTTATTTAACAATGAGATAAATAAAATTTCTATACACATATAATAAAAGTGGGTCTCACTTCTATTTTTCTTTCTTCAATTATTTATGGGTTTCTGTTGTAATTTTATTTCACTAATATAAGATAATTCATCTCTAATAACATAAGAAAAGTATTTCCTTATTATTAATAGAGTAAAGGTGATTCATCATAATAAGTAAATTTTATATTTATATATTTAGAGGTGGGGATTCGGGTGCAGTGATACCGAAAAAAAAATTAAAGAAAGTTTTAAATATATTAAAAACAAAATAATACTTTAGATGGACTAATGTGGATCTTCTTTGAATTTTAGATGGACCATAATTTTGACTAATTGTATTTATTTTGAAATTAAGAGGAATCACGAGTCGACTTTTTTTTCTAAAGGATTAAATTGAGTTCCGTAATTTTTTCTGATGACCCAAAAAATACTTTACTCTTTTTTTTTTCCTAAAAATTTAATTTTTTTTTTCCCTAAAAATTTATGTTTGCATAAGGTAGGTGCACCGGTGCATCTCAACCCAATATTTAAGATATTAATTTTATGTTCCTTTCACTTGTATGATTATGATTTAGTCTATTTTAATCAATATAGAATTTCAGTATTCATATTTGAATTTTCTAACAATCACTGCCAATAATTTTACAGATTTAGTTTTAGTATTTTGAGATCTTGAAGGTAAAATTGGTGCATCAGTAACACACACTATAGTTCTTCGACTGAAAGCAGAAACGTGACCCATATTATTCACATGCATCCTCCAAATTTATCCCTTTTACTTTTTTTGGTTGACATATTGGCATCCACGTTTTTGCTTCAAATTCCATCATACACTTTGTCTAGGATTCCTGCCTATTGTTCTTTGTTTTTATGACTCAAAATATTATTATACCAAACTATTGCAGGCAATGTGATTTTACTGCATAATATACAATTACGAAAATCTAGCCTTTGGAAGAGCTTAAATCCCTCGTGACCTTACACGAGTCCAAGGAGCAGGACACATGAAAACACTTTAGAGTTCAAAACCTGCTCTGCTTGGATCCTTGTCGTTTATGTTGGTCGAGATGCAAAGAATCATAGCTGAGAATCTTTTGTTGTTCATTGGTTTCTAATTCCCTCCAAATTATCCACATAAACCAATACTGGATACATTTATAATTATAACATATATATGGTTATAGTATAATATAAATCATTAAAGAGACTCTGATCACCTAACATCGTAAGATTTTGAATGAATTGATTCTTTACATATATCGTAGAACAAGCTTGCACTAGGATAAAAATTGCATTAAATATCTCTAATTTTTACAAGTCGATAATGGATACTAGTTTGTTAAGAAGGTCATTCGAAACTCCATGACGCTGATAGAGAAGGTATTGTGTGGGACTAGATTATGGTGGTCCTTTCCCAAAATAGCAAGAAATGAGGGACGGAGGGGGAAAATCAAAAAAGAAAATGATAGAAATAGAAGAAAATTTTTCATTTATGATAAATGGATCATTGAATGAGTGATGGGCCTGAAGCATATTAAATTTTTCGGAAAAATTAATAATTAGATATTTGTATAGCATAGGTCATAATAGCCCATAGCTGTCTTTATACAAGAAATTGCACGCTACGAGCCAAAGAAGTAAAAGCAAAGTCGGTTCGTAGATTAATTTAGGACATGATTCATGTATAATTTATGTTTAGTCATATACTTTTGATCTTCCTAATTCCAACGAGTTTTAATTTTGATTTTCTCGTTTTAATTGTTATAATGTTATCGTCATAGTTTTTAAACTGATAAAATTAAATCATCATGTGATGTTACCTTATCCACTTGTACAAAATATATATATTACGTTACATTGGACTTCCTTAGATGGGCACTATAGTATATGTTTTGCCCTGTCATGTGACCAAGTCGGGACATGCTCTTTTGTGCATAAGACTCACGTGCTGCTGTATGTGTTCCAATCCTGTGCCACGAAACTTTTATTTTATTGCACGATTGCAACGTCCTGTCCCGTGCCACCGAACTTCTTATTGCATTCTTCCAACTGGCCGCTTCTAAATGCGTCAGCGTGTGCTTATGCTCTGGCCGGTTTTGATAATTTGGTCTGACTTGAATAATTTTTTAAATGAACAGTAAATTATGAAATTTTATAACATAAATTAACATTTTTAGATGATATATTTTTTATATAATCTTATTTAAAATATTATTTAATAATTAAACTTTTATTTAAAATATTATTTAATTTAATTTTTTAAAATTTTATGACTAATTATGTATAATATACAAACTTGTATATTTTGTATAAATAATGAGTTTGTTCAATCTTAATCTAACTTAAATATTAAAAAAAATTGAATCACATTAAACCTCTCGCAATGCTACCAGTTACCACCCCTTTTTGTATCTAGGAAGCGTTTGTTCCTTCAAACAACATAATGTGTAACCAACACGTCCAAAGCCAACGTTGCTTAGAATAAAGGAAGATTTGACGTTCGAAGTCGAAGCAAGTCCTGAGGTCGTGATAAATCTAGAGGCCAGTCTAGGCAATATGAGTTGAAGTGTTTCTATTGTAGGAAGTCTGATCATAAGAAGCCAGACTGTAGGAATTTGAAGAAAGATGAGAAAAACAACCCTGTGGAGCCAGATCAAGTTGTGCCAAAGAAGAAAGAAGACAAGAGCACTACAGCGGTGGCTATCAACTGGATGCCAATATATTTCTCCTTGGTGAGGATATTTTTTGTAATGTTGCATATGGTAACTGCACTTGAATTGTTGACTCTGGTTCCTCCTTTCACATCATTCCACACATAGTTTTTTTTTTCTTCTCTTTATAGAGGTGTGATTTAGAGTTTTGAATATGGAAAATTAGGTGACCAGCAAGATTGTTGGTGTCGGTGATGTGACCCAAACCACAGATGTCGGATGTCGCCGTATGTTGAAAGATGTAAGGCATGTGCCTAACATGCAATTAAACCTAATCTCGGTTGACAAGCTTGATGATGTCGGATTAGTAAACTACTTCGAAAGTGGTAGATGGAAATTGGCCAAGGGAAATTTGATGGTTGCCCAAGGTAAAAAGGAAGGCTCCTTGTACGCGATGCAATGAAATATAAATGGTGGAGAATCCAACTCTATCTAAGATGGACCTAGTATAGAGTTGTGACACAAACACCTCGGCCATATGAGCGAGAAAGGGCTCCAAAACTTAAACAAGAAAGGACTTCTGACGGGTTGAAAGGCCAAGTGCTGGAGAATTGCACGCACTGCCTAGCTGGAAAGCAGCACCAGCTTTTTTTTCAAAGATCGAATCAACCCAAATAACACAAGTATATTCTTGACCTCGTCCATACCGATGTATGCTCCATATCGGAGGGATCCTTGATGGAGTTTAGTATTTTGTCTTTTTCATTGATGGTTATTCCCTCAAGTCTGTTGAAATCTAAAGACCAAATTCTCCAAACCTTCAAAGAATTTCATGTTATGCTGGAAACAGAGACTTGAAAGAAGCTAAAGATGGTCTGATCTGACAATTATGGTTAGTACTGTGGCCCATTTGATGCATACTGTAGAGCAGCCGAGATACAGCTTGAGAAGATGCCCCCAAGACTTCTCAGCTGAGTGAAGTTGCTGAAAGGATGAACCGGACTATTGAAGAGAAGGTTCGAAGTATGCTATCCAATGTCGGGTTGCAAAAATCTTTCTGGGGTGAGACCGTCAGAACTGCTATTGACTTGATAAACCTTTCACTGTCAGGGACACCTAAAGTAAAAATTATCGAAGGAGTCTGGACAGGTCGGAAAATAGCCTGTGATCAACTGAAGGTATTTGGATGCCTAGCTTTCGTGCATAACCATAAAGACGAAAGGGAAAAGCTCGATGCAAAGACAAAATAATGTATTTACCTCAGTTCATCAAGATGTGAGTTCGGGTTCCGACTTTGGGATCCAATTAACAAGAAGATTGTGAGAAGCCCAGATATTGTCTTTCATGAGAACGAGACTATCCAAGATACCTCAAAGCCCAAAGTCTGGGTTGTTGTCTGAAGTGAAGAACTCGTCCCTCGTGTTCGAGCTGAAGCAGAAGGAGAAACAAATGAAGAAAATGTTGAAAATGAACAAGTTAATGAGGACCGAGATGTTGAGGTTCGTGATAATGACATTCGAAATGAGCATGATGAACCAGATTCTCAACCTAAAGAACAACTCAGACACTCTACATGAGTAAGACGACCTTCTACAAGGTACCCTCCTGATGAATATATTGTTGTTGCTAAAGAGGAAGAACCACAAAGTTATTATGAGGCCATGACGAGCTCAGATAAAGAAGAAAATGATAAGGAAATGCAGGATAAGATGAAGTCATTGCATGAAAATCAGACTTATAAACTGACCGAGTTGCCTCAAGGAAGATGAGCACTGAAGAACAAGTGAGCGTATAAAATAAAACATGAAGAGAATGGCCAGAAGCCAAGATTGTGATGAAAGATTGGAATTAGAAGAAAGAAGTTGATTTTGAAGAAATGTTCTCTCCCGTGATGAAGATGACTTCAATTCGAATTGTTTTAGCCTTGGTGACTTTGATGGACCTTAAAGTTGAACAAATGGATGTGAAGACAATATTTCTTCATGATGACATAGAAGAGGAGATATATATGGAGCAACTTGAAGGGTTCCGAGCTCCAGGACAAGAAGACTTAGTCTGCCATTTGAAGAAGAGCTTATACGACTTAAAATAAGCACCTCGGTAGCGGTACAAAAATTTTGAATCTTTCATGACTGAGCATAAGTTTATAAAGACGGAGGCCGACCACTGGATATTTGTGAAAAGGTATATGACCGGAGATTTTCTGATTTTACTCTTATATGTTGACGACATGCTGATGATTGTAGGGAAAGACAAGATGGGGATAGCCTCCCGAAGAAGGCGTTAAGCTCATCCTTCGTGATAAAGGATCTCAACACTGCAAAGCAGATACTCAGAATCAAAATTATCCGAGACCGACCTAAAAGACTATTGTGGTTGTGTCAAGAAAAATACATTAAGAAGATTCTGAAGAGATTTAGTATGGACAAAGCCAAGACAATGAGAACCCCCTTAGCCGGTCACATGAAGTTGAATCAGAAGCAATGTCTGAGATCTGATGAAGAAAAAGATGAGATGTTGAAGATCACGTATCAATTCGTCGTCGGAAGCCTGATGTATACGATGGTTTGTACGAGACCCGACTTGGCGTATGCTGTTGGAATGGTGAACCGATATTTGTCAAACCCTAACAAAAAGCATTGGGAAGCAGTAAAGTGGATCTTCAAGTACCTCATAAGAATAATAAATTTATGCCTCTGTTTTGGAGAAGGTAAGATCAAGTTGCAAGGCTCTACGGATGCTGATTTAGGGGGAGATACCGATTCGAGGAAGTCAACGACAGATATTTGATGACATTTGTAGGAGGAGGTATCCCTAGCAATCAAAAGTACAAAAGTGTGTGGCACTTTCGACGACTGAGGCCGAGTACATAGCTGCGATTGAGGCAAGCAAATAAATGTTGCGGATGAAGAAGTTTCTCTCAGAACTCGACCATAATCAAGACAAGTATGAGCTGAAATGTGACAATCAAAGTGCAATTCATCTTGCGAAGAATTCGACCTATCACTCCCGCACTAAACACATTGATGTAAGGTATCACTGGATCCGGGATATGATGAAGGATGGACAGCTCGAACTCATCAAAGTTCACACTAACCTAAATTGGTCTAACATGATGACCAAGCCGATACCAACAAGAAAATTTGAAGACTATTGTGAAAATGTCGAGCTGTTGCTAATGCCGATGAATTGAAGTCAGAAAGGGAATAATTGTAGGGCTTTTCCTCCTTAATGCTACACAAGGCCCAGTGTCGGTAAGTGGGGCTCAAGAAAATCAAAGAACTTGGAGCTTAAGTAACCCTAATCTTCACTTTTAATATTCTAGTACTTACTCTCCTCCCTTATATGAGCATTAGTTGAGGGTTGGAGGAGAGGTTGGCTTGTTAGACAATTTTTATGAGACAATTTTGAGAGTACTTCTAGAGAGAAGCTTGAGTGTTAGACTTTCTTAGGAAAGTTTGAGAGAATACTACAATTGTAGGTGAGATTTAAGTGTACCACCATTTTTTGTGAAGTTTGATATCTCGTACCCATTATTTTTATAATGAAATTTTGATTTTGGACTAGTGTTCCGTGATTTTTTTTTTCACATTGGAGAAAATTTTCTCACATTGAAAATCTTCTCTCTTTACTCTATATTTTCATTTTTCCGTTGCACATAGGCTGATATGATGAGTTCAGACCGACATCCGATTGTGACGAGTTTACTTCTGCAAAAGTTTCTTAACCGAAGTTAAGGGACCGAGTTTGTTCCAATACACATGACTATACAACCTTAAACGTGACAAAGTTTGTGGTGTTGCTATGAAAAACATGTTTTTTTTTTTTCTATCAGTAGAAAAGCAAAGCATTGAAGCAAGAGGGGAAAGGCATTGACGATTACGGGGTTTCTAGGTTATATGAAGGTGCCTTTTTCATATTCATATTAGGTTTTGGACTACATAAAAGGATTAAACATTAATTTTAAAAAATTTGAAGGACCAAATGTGCAGATAATAATAATAACAACAGTCGGCCATTAATATGGTAGTCCACCGATAAACCCTCTCTAAAGCGGTCCAACATAAAATGTACCTCTTAAAGATACAACCTCAGCAGCTACCAGACAACGCAACGCACGTTAATTAGGGACCAGTTATTGGGCCTGCCTTGCCACCTTTCATGTTCCTCCAATTTTCAAAATTAATCCTAAATTGGTTTCATTATTTTAAGGAGGAGTATCTATTGTTATCCCTTTGAATTTATGATCACTCTTATCTTATTTTTATTTTTTTTTATAATTTTCTAATCAAATTAATAGTTTATTATCCATGTCGATCTGAGTGATAAGGAATTGTTTTTTCTTAAAGAAAGTATGAGTTTCAAGTCTCGTGAGTAAATTGACAAAGAAAGCAAGAACTAAAAAAAATGTCCTCTTTAATAGGTTTACTCATTTCGATTCAAATTTGTTGAAATTTAAAATAAGTTTAGATAACGAGAATCTCATACTAAAATTAAAAAATTTCACAAGTGAATTATATATTTGTTTTGTTAGTTTATTTTAATTATTTAATTATTATTATTATTATTATTGATTGTTATACTAATCAGATACTTATAGATTAAAAAAATTAAAAAGAAAAACAATTCAATACTTAAGATCAAAACAATTATATTAAATTAGTGAATTATTTGGTAACGACATACAAAAAATAAAAAATAAGAGTAACAATAAAAAAATCAAAATAATTTAAGTAAATTCATCATTAAATTAATGATAAGAAATTGCTTACCAAAAAGAAATAAGAAATTGAAATAAAATATGAGTTCTAATTAAAAAATAAATTTTAATCAATTAGTGCAAAACTCCCCGGTTTAATGATTCTTTCTTCGATTGAATATTATTAGGTTTTATATTTATCATTTAACGTAATAGAAATGCAAATTTTTCTATAGAGAGAGAAAGAGATGTGACTCACCTTAAACAAACAAATAAAAAATAAAAAAGTGATTGATACGGACATCGAAGTATAAAGAGTGGGTAGGAGAAGAGATTTACATCAGAAATCTCTTTCCCTAATATAATATAACTTCACTTTACTACACATATTAAAGAAATGGGTTCACATATTTTTTTTTCTCTCTTTCATTATTCCATCTTTCTCTCTCTTTCCTTTTTGATGTGTGAGTTAGAAACAACAATTACAGTATATTATATAACTAATAAAACTCGTATTATTATGCTCCTTTGTGGTAAACTCCCCTGTTTCTTGTGCAATCAAAATCCAAACACCGGCGGAGTTTACAACAAAACCCTTCAAACCCCACATCTAAATTGTGGTAAAGTTCAAACCTTGGATCGCACATTATAGATCCCAGACCTTGATTTGTTCCCAGCAAGAAGCTGAGGTAAAGTTTCTGTAACCACTATTTTTGTAACCTTGGGTTTTGAAATCAATGGCGGCTTCAGCTGGCGATCTAATAAGTCTTGTAAGACATTCTAGTGTTGCTGGAAACCCTCCAGTTGATTTGAAGAATGGGGTTTTTGGTGGCCAAGTTATTAATATTGGATGTTGTTGCAAGGGAAAGAAATGGAAGGCAAACAACGGGGTTAAGTTTTGTGCAGCTGTGCAAGTGGGTCTGGAGGGATCAAAGAGTAATGCTTTGGAGGGAACTTTTGGATTGGACGTGGTTTCAGAAAAGGAGTTAATAGTGAAGGGGTTTGAGGGGTTTAGGAAGACAAAGCTTGTGTGCACAGTTGGTCCTGCATGCAGTTCATTGGAGGATCTAGAGAAGTTGGCACTTGGAGGAATGAATGTTGCGAGGCTTAACATGTGTCATGGTACAAGGGAGTGGCACTGTGACGTTATTAGGAAGATCAAGAAGTTGAATGAGGAAAAAGGTTTCTCTGTTTCTGTGATGATTGACACTGAGGGTAGTCAGATTCATGTTGTTGATCATGGAGCTCCTTCCTCGGTTAAAGTAGAGGTAAGTTTAGTTTATGTTTTCTGCCATTTGTTGTGGATTCTGCTCCTATTAGTTTGTGTTTGTGTTATTGTTAGTCCTCTATGGTCACACTTATTAGAATTAGACAAATTGAATTTGGAACTATGCACTATTTAAAATTGTCTATTCTTGTTTCAATGTCAGGAAGATTCGATTTGGCGGTTTACTGCTGAACATTTTGAGGGTTCTCGTCCATTCACCGTTCATGCAAACTATAGAGGATTTTCTGAAGGTACTGATAGTTTGTTACCCTTTCTTTTCCCAATGAATTTCACTTTTGACAACTTGACGTATTATGCTGAACTGAGTTTAATGGCTTTCAGGTATTGAAGTGGGTGATGAACTTGTTATTGATGGTGGAATGGCATGCTTTGTCGTCGTTGAAAAGACTGGAAATGATTTGCACTGTAAGTGCATCGATGCTGGTCTTTTCCTACCTGGAGCCAAGTTTAGTTTCTGGAGAGAAGGAAAGCTTGTGAGGAGGAATTACGAGCTCCCCACTCTATCGACAAAGGTATATATTGTGAAGATCATGATGGGTAAATTTTGAGTTCTAGGCAGTTACTTTACTTCTGTGTTAAAGGTAGTACTTCTTCATATTTACTGCAGTGAATCTCTGGAATCGTCCTTAAGCTAACAACAATGTCAACTGTTGTCAAAACCCATGTTTGATATTTTTTGTTACTATGATGAATAACATCGTGCCTCAAGAGCCCATGCTCTTTTACATTTGTCAAGATATAGATAAATTGCATAATATATTTTTTCAAATTTCCTAATTTTGCTCCTCACAGCCCTTCAAAAGAGCAGGAAGAACTGTTAACTGATGTTCCTTCTACTACCTTAAATGCAATAATTTTGATAAATTCTCAGTCAATGGTGCAAATATTTTTTTTTCCTTTTACAATTTCAGTATAAGAACTTTTATTCAAGTTTTGGTGGTGACGTAACCAGTATAGCACGGAGAGAAGCTACCTTCTTCAGAAATGAGCATATCATATTCTTACTAATGATTTTGTCTGTGTGGATATTTTTATTTTTGCGATTTCTTTGAATGATAGCTATGAATTTGAAATTATTCCCTTATATTTTTTTTCTGATAAATTCAAATTGTTTTATCCACAGGATTGGGCTGACATTGACTTTGGTATAGCTGAGGGAGTTGATTTTTTTGCCTTATCCTTTGTCAATCATGCCGATTCTGTCAAGGATCTAAAGAACTACCTCTCTGCCAAATCAACCAAGTGAGGAAGCACAAATTCACAAAAGAATCATTTATAGTTTTATCAATATAATATAACCGAATACTCGTCTGAAAAGATGTTGGTTAAATTTCTAGAACAAAATTGCATGCTAGTGGCTAGGAATCTGCTTAGTATTAGAGGCATTTGTGCCATTACATCTATTGATTTTCCTCGTTTACCCATTTAACGGCATGATAGGAACCTGGCCACCAGCAACAACTAAACATAGAAGCAGCACCAGCAGAATAGAGAAAAATGACAGGAACTGTATTATATTGATCTGGAATTACAACAACCGGAAGTGAATTGCAGAAAATAAAAACAAGAAGAACGATAATAGGAGAAAGGGATTCTCCGCCCTCAGCCTTTGCTGAACATAATTCACGCATATCTTACCTAACCTCTCCCCAAAGGCTGCTCCTAATTATATAAATCAACTTTCAACAGAATTGCCCTCCCAAAAGGTCCTTCCACACTAATAGTCTCACCTTCCAACTCATGTGACAGCCTCTCCCACTAAAATTCCTATGTTGCCCATCTTATTCTTCTTATTATACACCTTTTTAACAACATTCACATCACGGTATAACAACACTCTGGTGCGCGGCACTTGCATTGCATCATGCTGGGGATGATCACGTAACACCAGGTTATTATCAGCCTAGACATACCTTTTTTTATCTTCAATCTTCAACCATATAGGTTGCAACCAATAGAAACATTATAAGTTGGGTTTTTCTTAATCCTATAAGAAACTGGCACGTTATGCGCTATTTCCTAGGTTACAATTGCATCTATTGTGATAGAAGAAATGCAATAATTGAGTTATTAATTTTGGTGGTCAGCTTCCCCTCTGTCATTGCTGTTTGAGAATACTGATGTTAACAGCATATCTATTCAATATTTAACTGCCTCAACTTGTTTAAACATCAAGGTTCTTTTCTTCTATATAAGTGCTTGAATTCAAATTTATTTTAGCACAAATCAAGAATGGTAAACAATTGTTTCAGATCAATAAAAGTATTGGCAAAGATAGAAAGCTTAGAATCTCTTCATAAACTGGAGGAAATAGTGCAAGCTTCTGATGGAATCATGGTGGCTCGTGGTGACCTCGGTGTCGAAATACCACTTGAACAGATTCCCACAGTCCAAGAGGATATAATTTACGTTTGCAGACAACTAAACAAGCCAGTGATTGTAGCATCTCAGCTTCTCGAGTCAATGATTGAGTATCCAACTCCAACACGTGCTGAGGTAAAATGAATTTGCACATCCAGGATGATTATTAACAACTTGGTTGAATAGACAGCATCGTAGGTTGAAAAGAAATATTACTAGGAATTCAGGGAAGAATGCTGAACTTACCTCTTATAATCATATTTGCTTTTATGCAAAAGGTAGCAGATGTTTCTGAAGCAGTTCGACAGTATGCTGATGCTTTAATGTTGTCTGGTGAGTCAGCTATTGGATCATATGGATCGAAAGCTTTGGCAGTGTTGGATATGACTAGCAGTAGAATGGAATCGTGGAGCCGCGATGAAAACAGACAAAGTCTTCTCAATCACCATCAACTTGGAACATCATTGCCAGATTGCATCACTGAACAAATATGCAATTGTGCTGTTGAAATGGGTACTTAATTTTTTTTTTCTTGCAACTTCTGATTATATGAAAGGCCGGTTTGGCTCAGCGGTAAGCTTGCTTGCCGTGGTGTGTCAGGTCGCGGGTTCGAATCAGTCTCTCTGCAAAAAGCAGGGGAAAGACTGACTAGAGTATTCCCTTCCCCAGACACTCACGAAGTGGGTATTTGAACTGGGTCGGCCCTTAACTTCTGATTATATGAATCCTGCTGTTATTGAAATTTACACATTTGATCATGTGTGCAGCCAATAACCTTGGCGTGGATGCCATTTTTGTGTACACAAAGCATGGATACGTGGCATCACTCATATCACGAAACCGCCCAAATCCACCCATCTTTGCTTTCACCAATGATGAGAGTACTCGTATGGCTCTGAATTTGCAATGGGGTGTTGTACCCCTTCTTGTTGATTTGTCAGATGATGCTGAATCTAACATCTTAGAATCTGTCCAACTTATGAAATCTAAAGGATTGATCAGCCAAGGAGATGTTGTTCTTGTGGTCTCAGATGTTGCTCCAACACGTGCAACTCCTATGAATTTCCAGTCAATTCAGGTGAAGACTATTATATAATACGACACGTGTCTGTATATTTTCATATATAATACGACAAACATTATAAATTACTCTTGGTTCGAACTATTAACAATTTTTGTCTTAAACTCACGAACACATTCCAAAAGTTGCTTATCAATTACGTTTCACGAAATGCCTATTTTACGTTAGTGTTAATATATACCAATTATATTTGATATATCAACTTTGTTAGTGATTAGTGGAGTTGCTTGTCTTTCCGTAATTTCTTGGTTGCTGGCTACCAATAATTAGTTGAGCAATTTAGCATGATAAGAACAAATTAAGCCTAAAAAATAGTCTAAACATTTCGGGATGTGTACTATAAATAACTAGAACTGAGAACAACTGGAGGATGATTAATATTGAGGGTTAAATTAGAACAAAAGGGTTATTCATTTTAATTAAGCGTTATGTAAACTATGCCTACAATTGGAAGTTAGATGGTGGAGAGTTACGTGAGAGAGTGATACAATTGAAATTGTCTTGCACTTGCCTAGCACAGACAAAATGAGAAAATATTCGGTGTTTTTTTATTTGTAATATTTTTTTTTTTGTGAAAATTTTTTTTTGTATTTTTTGTTAACGGGAAAATGTGTATACAGTTACTGCAGATTATCTGCATTTATTCTTAAAACGATATCGTTTTGGTATTGAAATCTTAAAAAATTATAAATATAAAGACCATTATAATCATGAAATAAATTAAAATTATTTCCGTCCAAAATGATGTCGTATTGGCCTTTATGCAGATAAGTTATCTACCATAACTGCAGAAGCGAATCCATATTTTTTTATTAATTACTGTTTTTTATTTTCTTTACATCAACTTTCACCAATATATATATATATATATATATATATATATATATATATATATATATAAACTTAAAAACAAATAAAAATTTATGACAATATGTTTGGAACCTAAAACGATAAGAATATATATATATATAAACTTAAAAACAAATAAAAATTTATGACAATATGTTTGGAACCTAAAACGATAAGAAATGATTTGAGATTTATAGATTTTTTTTTTTGGAAATATTTTTTAGGTTCCAAAAAATCATTTCTAATATAACGGCAGTTGTTTGTATTTGATTTGATTTTAAATAAATAAAATAATTTGGCTTTACTAGCTCTGGGTGTATCTTCCACATTATTATGAGGAAATCAAATCAAATCAAATCAAATTTATTTCTAATAACTTCAAACAAAATAATCAATTTTTGAAAATCAATTTAAATCCAATTTTCTATAGTAAGCTCTCATCATTTTCAATTTTTTATGATTCCGACACAACCTCTAAGATTCACATCTTTTTTTTTTTTTTTAACCCTTTGTACCATGCAATATATTTAAAAAAAAATCATTCTTTAATCGGGAATGCATTGATTTCCAATTTTCATTCTTATTTTTACTTATTTCCTAAAAGTCCATTCTAAGTTTAATTGTTGATAAAGTATTCATGCCAATGAAACAGTTTCTAAAATTTACGGAAAAAAGACAAACGGCGTAATATCATTTTGTTTTTCTTATTTTATTTAAGTAATATAACATCGCTAGTTTCCCATATTTTCGTGGAAGGAACGGAATGATAGGGATTTTTGTGAGGAAATAAATCATAATTATCTGTATACGTTGTCAGCCTTTAGCCGCAAATCCACAAATTCATGGTTCTTTCTGGCCACAAACGCAGACCAACCCCGGCGCACATTAGCCACCATTGGTTATCTCACGCTCTAAAGTCTAAATCATAATATGAAAGTTTTATTTCTTGATGACATGATACTTTCTAGATTGATAACTTAAAAAAATCTCTATTTTTTAGCCTGATAAAAAAATTAAAGCTGGAATACTAATTTAAGTTTCAACAATTTCCGAAGGAAACAAAATATTAACTATTAATTGTTTAAAACTATGAATTATATAAAGTATTAACACTCTTGATTAATCAAAGAGATCCTTCAATTTTTATGAAAGAAACGAAATATCAATAAATTATGGGTTCGATGCTTATCCTTCTAAAACATATTAATAGGGGTTCAAATCGTGTATAAGGAAAAGACTTTCACTGAAGACAAAATTTATTTTATTAGTTTTGGCCATCGATAGGGGATATCTTGAGAAAACTCAAAAGATATAGAGTTATGTCATTCTAAATGAAAGACAGATACAAGTAATAAAAATTATGGGAGAAGGAAGTATGTGTTTTTTAATTTAAATTTTAAATAAAAATATTAATTTGTGTCTTTCTTTAACATAACTCTTTTTTCTTTTTGGTGAGGGAAATGACATAGTTCTATGTCCTTTAAAAGATAAATATTTTATCCATTAATTATATACAAATTTAAATTACATAAAATATCTTAAATATATTTATGATTTAATACAATAAAAAATTTATGCTAATTTTATACATATTTTACTAAAATAAAAAATTAAATTAAATAAAAAATGTTATGAAAACTTTAAATATCTTAAATGGGAAGTATATTATTACTATCAAATAATGTTATTATAATGTTACCATTATATCTTACCGTCGATTTTCACCCATGATTATTATTTTCATAAATTAAATTAATTAATTAATTATTAATTAACAATAAATAATAACCGTTTATTAATTGAAATCAACAATTAAGATATACTAATAACTTGTTGATAATAACATTATTGAACGTCATATCTCATCTTAAATAATATAAAAGTTTATGTTTTCTTATGTTACATAAGATAATAATTTTTCCATTTTGTTAGTACAAGTGTATCCCACATTAAAAATTGTATTTATGGTAGAGATGTGTTTCTTATGTAACGTAAAAAAACATAAACCCATAACATAATTACCCTTAAATTGGGAAATTAAAAAACAAGGCAAATATTATTCGTCTTGAAGGTTCTTGAGGTGCAGGAGGCTCTGCTCCACTTGCTTGCTTCTGTAGAAGAATAAGCCTTTTGAAGTCTTTCTCTGCCACCAAACCCGTTTCGTCCATTCGGGTCTCTCTCTCTCTCTCTCGCGAGTTTGGTGTGTTAGTTATGGCTTCGTTGAGACCCACCCTCTCCCAACTTTCCCTTTCCCAATCCAATTTTCCCAGAAAATCCACGCGGAACAATCCCCCAAACTACTATTTCCATAAAAGGATCGGAAAGTTGCAAACGTTCACCGTTTCCAAGTCTTCTACTTTATTCATGGTTTGCTGTGGAGCTCAAGATACCCAGAACAAAAACAATGGCAAGTTTTTTTCTTTTTTTTTACTTGGTGTAATTTAATGAGAAGAATAATTGTTTCTTAAGAATTGTAATGATTTTTGCTTTGCAATTGTTGCTCTAGTTTGAATTGTTGTTTATTTGAAATAATAATCCCTGTGTTGATAGGTATTT
The DNA here is from genome assembly GCA_032173675.1 of Gastrolobium villosum. Taxonomy (NCBI): domain Eukaryota; kingdom Viridiplantae; phylum Streptophyta; class Magnoliopsida; order Fabales; family Fabaceae; genus Gastrolobium; species Gastrolobium villosum. The sequence goes on from JAVKPL010003691.1 coordinate 91,675, forward strand.
GTGTTACTCACTCTGTTTTCTCTGCAGATTACTAAAACTTTTAAATATCTTAAACTGATTAAAGAGAACCAGTTACTAAATTTACCTTTTTGGTAGCTTCATACCACTAGTATTGTATTTTCAGGAGAAGAGCCTCCCGAGTCATTATTCATGAAGGAACTGAAGAAAAGGGGTATGACCCCTACATCTTTGCTCGAGGATTACAAGCAAAGCAACTATGGACTTGATGAAGAGGTTTATGTAAATGAAGAAGATAGAGGTTTCTCAAACAGAAATGCTGTCTCAACTAATGTTGAGAGGAGTCTAGACAATCAGAGAGAGCGATCCATGGCACTGAACAGTGAAGGTCTTGAGGTTGGTTCATTTTTTACTTTACTTGAATAATAAATCAAAAACTAGTGATGTGGTTTTAAAGGTTTTGTTTCCAGTAGTTTGTTTTCATTAGTCCATCATGTGTTCCATTGTTTGTACTGCTCCAATGGTGTTTTTGTTTAATGAGAAACGAGTGCACCCCACACTCGCTAATCGGGTTTAACTAGGAATGATTTTTTTTTTTTAATGATTTTTTTTAAATGAGAAGAAAAACAGAAATTCAGTTATAAATGGCAACAAGGGTTTGTGATGTTAATCTGGGAACGGTGTTAAAGGGGTGCAGTCCAAGTCCGATTTGGTGAAATTTTAATATATGAAGAAAATAATTCAAAAAAGCACTGAATGGCCTGATTAATGAAATGAATATGATTTAAACCAGATTTCATTAATTAGCTCATTGAGTGTTTCCTTGAATTCTTTTTCTTCGGATCTCAAAATTTCACCAAATCGGACTTGGACGACTGAACCCGTTAACACCGTTGGCGGATTCACATCAATGTGGTTTCAACATCATTCCCAAAACATTCTATACTATTTTATCTTTTATGTGTCGTCAAGTGTGGAAATAATAGGTCTAATTTCATATTTTCAGTAATGAGTGATATCAGTACCCTTTTTCACTGACAATTTTTAGGTCTATGAATTTTTTGTTATAATTCAAATCAGCAAACTTGATCTGGCTGTTGTGAACTTCAAATATTAACATGAACACTTGAGACTTCACATCTTGGTCTGATGTTTCAAACTTGAAAGTTCAGATGGTTTCTATAAGGAACTTGTTAGAATCTTAAATAATTTTCAAAATGAAGTTTGTGTCTCATTAGATTCCCTATAAATTATTCTACTGTCATGATTTGAGATATAAATAAGATTTCATAAGTTAAACTCTAACAAACATTATTTCTTGTCTCTTCATAAATAGCTTTGCTGAGAGAATGAGTTGGAGTCTTTTAAATAATTTCAAATTAAAGTATGTACCTTCTCTGCTCTAGTGCTCTGTGGTAAGTAACTCTTATTTCTTGACATGAGAAAGAATAATAAGCTATTGAAGTTTTGAGATATAAATAGAAACACAAGATTTGCATTAAGTTAAACTCTAGTTACTTGGAGAGAACAATCAGCAGGCACTCTGTTGTAGCAATAATAACAGCGATGATGCGTTAAGAAATTTGCATGATGTTCAGAGTATGCATTTTCCTTTCTCTGTCAGACCAGCGAAGACATTGATGCACTTTCTTTTGCGTTGAATATTAATGAATGATACAATAGCAGCATTGCATAATTTATTAAGGGTCTTTTCGCTGATAGAATCTACATCACATCTGTCCTGTTCTGTTCTGCAAAATAAAATGCCTCTGAATCAGAACTGATAATGTATTATATTGAAGTGAACTTTGATGCTTAGATCTAATTGAACTCTTTTTTGGGTAAAATTACCGAAAATCACTTATTTATTTATCCATTTCAGGGTTTGGTACCTCGTGCTAAAGTTCTGTTGACAATTGGAGGAACATTCTTCTTGGGATTTGGACCATTGATCCTCATAACTGTTGCATTTTTTTCTGCTCTCTACTTTGTAAGCTCTTTTCCTATCAACTGATGTTATTTTTACATCCTTTTTTTTATTTTATTTGTCCCATCAGAATATACTGTTTGCATGTTAAGTAATGCATATAGTATCTTGGCCATCTTGTCTGTACAATGATAACATGATTTTCTTTCAAGTTTCAACTATTAACTTCTTGTTATTAAAGGGAATAACAATTTGATGGACAGAACATAACACTCAAATTGGCAAACTACGTCAATTTAGAACCTATAGGATATATTTTCAGCTTCCTTTAAAAATAAAAAAAAAATCTCTCGTGTAATAGTTGTAGTTCACAGGCAATGTTGTAACTTTCATATCCATGGATTTTGTGTCTGTTGTCTGGTAAACTGATAAAACTCAATTTACTGAGTACAATTGTTTTTGTTGATTTAATTCTTGGGGAGCACCCACTTCATTTAATAATGCTGAATCTTTGCTAGATCTTCCCGTCTATCATATGGTTTTATATTTAATACTAGGCAACAAACTTTATACAGCATGAATTCTTAGGGCGTGTTAGAGATATATAAAACCATTAATATAGCTTCACACAATAGCTTAAACTTTTGAGTTGAATTGATTTTTTTTATGGTATGAGAGCCTGGTGTCACAAGTTCGATCCTCACCGCCCATTACTTTCTCTTGTGGAATTTCTTAGCATAGATAGGTGGACCTGTGTATTGTCCACCTTTCAAGCCCAATGGGCTTGAAAGGGCGTGTTAGAGATGTATAAAACTATTAATGTAGTCTCACTTAACAACTTAAACTTTTGGATTGAATTAATTCTTTACAATTTCCTCATCATGACGTGTTGGTCTTGCACTAACCTCTGCTTTTGTTCTTGAAGCCTCACTGTTTTTTAAATTGATTTCTGATTGTAGTGGATATATAATAAGAGTGGTTGATGCCTTTAATGTTTTTGAGAGCTAGGTTTGATCCTTAAGTTTACTGTTGCAGTATTTTGGACCGTCTTTTGTCCACGACGCAAGCAAGATGTCTTTATCACCTCCACAATATGTGGACCCTTATGCACTCCTAGAAGATGAAAGGGTGTCTCAGATAGCACCTCGGCTAAATTAAAGGCAACATTACATGTACTTAGCTCTTAGAAATCTAGTTACATGTATCAAATTTCTGTTTCCTTAGCTTCTATTGATTTAGTTCCTTTGTAAAATATCGTCCCGGGTGAACTTGTTATCTATTTTGCGTTCATCATTGACTTAATTCTTTTCACCTGCCTTTTCCATATATTGTGCTCATAATTTATATCTAAATGAAAGCCATTAGAAGCCTTTTCCATATATTGTGCTCATTATTTATATCTAAATGAAAGCCATTAGAAGCAGCATTACTCATAATTCTTTATATTTTCCAGTGATAAGTTAAATCGCTCTGGATGAAGTCCGTAGACTAGACAAACGATGAAGGGTTTAAACTATCTTTACGTGGTTGAACAATTATGATTTGGTACTCTTCAGAGTTAATTTTTGACTCTCTTACTGAATGAGGAGTAAAAAGTTAATAAAACGTAAAAGACACTTTAACTTTTTATTTATGTTGTATAAGAATGACTCAATTAGTGGTGGATCCAATATTTATTAAAAAAAGAAAAGAAAAGAAAAGCTTTACATGCAAATGCGAATTATCTCTGGTGGAACCAACAACCAAAACAAGAAGAAGAAAAAAGAAAAAATCAAACAACTACAAAGAATAAGGTACGAGGGTAGTAATCCCCTTTGCATCACACCCACAGAAGAAAGAAAACTGATTTAAGAGAGAGAGAGAGATGGGCTTTGGGCCAAATAAATGTTGAAAGTTGATTATTCAAAATCGAGGGTATCAATGATAAAATGTTTTCTCTTATATTTTAGTTTAAATTTATGGGAAAATTATTTATCTTTTTAAATGACACAACTTATATTCTTTCACTCTCACAAAAAGGTGGAGCCCACATCTTTATATTTTTTTTGTCAACACTCTCTCCTCCTTTATCTATCTCTTTCTCTCTCCTAAAATGACATAATTTTACCTCTTTTAAATGACACATATTTTTCCCTAAATTTATACATGTTATTTTTGGAGTATGTTCTCCTTAAGTAAATGGGTTTGGCTACACATTCCAACGCCATCTTAGAATAAAATATGGTTCAAGTCTCCATGTTTTGCTTGGAATAAATCCCCTTAATTAAATAAAGAATAATTTAGAGTGTGGGAAAATGTTCCATAGACTATCTATAAAGCGGAGAAGTCATGGGTTCAAGTGTCTCTTTGAATTCTGTCTTTTAAGTTAAAAGTTACTTATAAGCACAAGTTAGGTCAAATATGTTTTGAAAAAAGTTCTTATAACAAAAAATCCTTTTTTATAATGAAGAAAAAAGCTAAAAGTCAAAAGTTCTTAGGAGAAATTTTTTTTAAGCTCTTATTAGATTGTCTTGAATTGTGTATTTTTTATTTTTTAAATAAAGAGCTATAGAGATAGAAAGAGAATGTTTTCTTGAAATATGTATTTTTAAATAACTTTTAGGTTAAAAGAATTATGCAATCACCAAATAGTTTCAAGTAAAGTTTACTGAGGAGCTTGATAAGATATAGCAGTAACTGTAGTAGCCTTTGTTGACTGAAGTCTTTGCTTAATGGTGAAGACTTTGAATGCGGGCCTCATGTATAGGTTTCAAACAACAAGCGAGATATGAACATCGTCTAAAATCTACTAAAAGTGCATAAAGCTTTTAAGCTTAGGTTTGAAATAAACTTGGTATGCAAGCACCTGAACCCTCATATCTAGAGGTGGCAAAGTGGGCGGGCCGCCCTGCCCCACCCTATCATCAACCTGCCAAAAAAAGAACCAGTTCGCCCCGCCCCGCTTTTGAAAGTGGGCTGAAAAACTCATTCTGCCCTGCCCGTTTGGCAGGTTACGCAGGTTGGCCCGCCAGCCCGAGCCTATTTTATACTGACCCGCCTATGCCCGTCATCAACCCGCCAAAAATCGAGCCCGCCCCGCTTTTGAGATGGGTTGAAAAACTCAGCCCACCGAGCCGAGCCATTTTTGCCTGCTCTACTCATATCAAGCGTGAAGTAAATCTGGTATGCAAGCTACCTGAACCCTCATACCAGTGCTTAAGGGTAAAACCTTAAGTTTGAAGAAAATCTGGTACACAGGTTACCCGAACCCTGGTACTAATACTTAAGGGTAAAACCTTAACCGTTAAAACCTTAAGTTTGAAGAAAATCTGGTACACAAGTTACTTGAACCCTGGTGCCAGTAGTTGAGGGTAAAACCTGTCTTAAGCTTGAAAGGGAAATCTGGTATACAGCCTCATACCAATGTCTAAGGCTTGAACCTTAGGTCAGTACCACAAATATCAAATGAAGCGGCATCAAATTTGCGACATCAAACTTGGACCAGTGACATCACACGAAGACTTTCATACATCTCGCGAAGCGACATCAAGATTAATGAAAGGTACACAGTGAATATCATACATGAATTTTGTGATTACCATACATAAATGCTATGATGTAGGCTTAAAATGAATTGAGCTGAATGATGTGTGAAACAAGTATTGAAGTTACTTGTATAATCTGAAAGTGAAAAATTGTATTGAAGCAACAGAGCTCAGGAATCCAAGAATGATGAAAAGCAAGACATGAAAAGAAAATTGATCATGCATGAATCTCGCCTGAAATGAATATTGGTTATGCTCCCAAGGCTTGAACCTTAGGCCTTGAAGAAAAGGGAAAATTGGTATACAGACACTTGAACCCTTACATCAGTGCTTAAGGCTTAAACATTAGGTCAGTACCGCAATATCAAATAAAGCGGCATCAAGTATGTGACATCAAATTCAAAACGGTGAGATCACAAATGACTTTCAGCCATCTCACCCAAAGCAACATCAAAACTCAAACAAGAGGCATCACATTCAAAATCCTCAAGATATCTTGCAAAGCAGCATCGTAACCAAAAGCATACAATATAGAAAGGTATGCAAATATATGAATTATGAAATGTATATGTAAAGTGCAGGGTAACAATATAGAAAGGTACACAAATATATGAATTATGAAATGTATATGTAAAGTGCAGGGTACAAGTTTTATCGTGAAAATTCCCAAGCACCAACATAATACATAACCATAGTGCTTAATAAAAGCACGGTGAAATGACTCTTTCGGGTTGATAATAGACAAATTATCCCGCGAACTTATACATATCGCTACTTATGCTCTCAGCATAAGCAACGTGCTGAGGGGCTTCAGATATAGAAATATTAATATGATGCCTACATTCAAAGCCTTCACCATTAAGCAAGAACTTCAGTCAACAAAGGTTGCTACAGTTACTGCTACATCTCAGCAAGCTCCTCGGCAAAATTCACCGCCAAGACACTTTTGTAAACCTTATCTCAAAGCCACCTACAAGAACCAATGAAGAGAGATGGTTGCCTTCATCATGAAGAAAGGCATCTCCCAAGCTGGTCATCTCTCCACTATAAATACATATGTGTTAACCCAAAAGGTATACATTTTCTTCTACATGAATAAACCCGCTTGAACCAAATCTAACTTGAGGGTCGGAATGTCTTGCAGGTACACCCCCCACCTTCGAGTGAAGACCTATGGGTTAAAGTTAAACCAAACTATTTGTGTAGAGGAATATCACATGTTCATCCCAAATAAAAATGGTTCTGACCAATACTGAACTATTAATGTTAGTTTACATTTATTTAATTCCTAATTTATATTCCTAATGCCTTGATGTAATCCTAAATTTATTATCTTAATTGATATATTATGAATCATCCCAGAGGATTCAAAAGAAGGAATGAACTTTTAGGCTATATATAGGGATAGGATATTGTGTATACTTTTTTTTCATACCTACTCTATCTATTCATCTCTAACACCATTAGATCAAAATCTCAATTAATCTTTACCATTTCTTTCTTCTCTTGAGATTCTAATCTAACAATTTTTTAAATAAATACGTAGAATAGGCAAGATAAAAAATTGACACAATATCTTATCCCCTGTATATATAGGGAATATAATTTCTCATGTTGCATGAGACAATTTACCTCATGCAACATGAGCACATAAAAGTGTGTGAGATTCGTATTTTCTTTTTCTTTCTCCTCTTCACATGACCTCATATGGGCACCACACGCTTTTATATATGTGTAAAAAATAAAATTATCTCTTATATCACGAGAAACATTAATTCTTATATATATATATATATATATGGGTTAATCGGATGTCAAGTCAATTGACGTAAGGATTTGTCAAGACTGGGAACATAACCATACAAAGGTCGATTAATAGTGATAAAGAAAAAGAGAGAGATATGATATTCATTTTCGATCAATTAAATAAGGAAAATAAATATCTAAAACAACATAATTTTAAATAACAGGACGGTCAAGAAACATGACAAATAATTAATCGTATATATATATATATATATATATATATATATATATATATATATATATATATATGAGATATGATCAACTTACACCGGTATAAGAATAATAAATCTTACACTCAAATCTTAATCATTGATCCACTTGTATCCAATAGCTCACATTACTAAAAAATTTGAGCCCTTAGATATAAATGAAATCAACGGACAAGATTAAGAGTGTAATTTACACTGATGTAAAATGATCATGACCCTATATGTATATATATATATATATATATATATATATACATATATATGTATATATGTATACATATATATGTATACATGTATACATATATATGTATATATGTATACATATAGATATATATATCTACATACATGTATATATATATATATGTACGTACATATATATATATATATATATATATATATCAACTATATATACATATGATATATATATCTAGCATATGTATATATAGATATATATTGTACATACATATATATATATATACATATATATGTATGTATATACATATATACATGTATGTAGATACATATATACATGTATGTATATATATATATATATATATATGTATGTATATATATATATATATATATATATGTATATATATATATAGAGCATGATCATTTTATACCGGTGTAAGTGTTAGAAGTCTTACACTCAATCTTCTTGAGCATTGATCCACTTGTATCGAATGGCTCACATTATTAGGGATAACCTAGTGGTGTGGGTGTGGGTAATAGGGTGTGTGTGAGTCACATTACGAAAAAAGAATTACATTACCCCTAGATATAAATGGAATCAACACACAATATTAAAAGTAATTTACACGTGTAAATTCATTTTGACCCAATATATATATATATATATATATATATATATATATATATATATTTCTTGTGTTGTTGGAGAAACTCTTCCCCTTCTTGCACAAAGAAATTGGTGGGTCCCTTCAGTTTATTTTTTTTTTTTTTGAAGTATTGAGTCCCACAACATGATGTGTCTGTAGGAGATCAATATTGTAGTGGAAGATCAAGCCACTTATGGCTACAACTTTACACGTTATGGTTATGAAAGGAGTGAGGTTTTCTGGGTACTCCTTGTCCCCTGTGCTGCTTATTCCTCTGATGACAAGCATTTTCTCTCTGTTTTTCTTACCTCACTAGCAGTGACCAGTGAGAGTGCAAGCAGGAGACTCTACAAAGGTGGAACCAGGGGACTATGGTGGGTCGTTTCTCCCCTAAAATTTGAAGAAAAAAATTAAAGGCAAGTCTTGTAATGTAAGAACCAGATGGAGCAGGAAGCACGAGAGAAAAACAAGGAACGACTTATGCTCTAGTTGAGAGAACATTGGGAGTTTCTATTCTGCTAGCAAAGATCCCATTTTCTTTTCTCAACATTCAAATTTGCATGGATCGAATATGGGCCACACGAAAAACACTGGGTGGAAAAAGGAATGATATTCCAGACCCAAATTGGTTAGAACTTCTAGTTTACAATTACGATGGGTAGTAAAAGTCTTACCAGCACGATTATTTTTCTTGTTTTTTTTTCTCCTATATATAAAAGTTTTTTTCTACAACCATATATATATTATATATAACGCTTGTCATTTATTGTGAATTAATAATTAATTAATAAATTTAATTTGCGAAAATCTTAACCGTTGATTGGCGGAAATCAACGGTTAAGATATGGTTGTAAGAAGTTGTAAACGAAAATAGGTTGTAAATATAACTTTCCTCATATATTATATATCAACGGTTAATTTTAACAAATTAAACTTTTTTTTTCAATACACCAATTAATTATTTTAATCAACGGTTATCATTTTAACAAATTAAACTATTAATTAATTATTCAAAATAAATGATAACCGTTGATTGACGGAAATCAACGGTGATAACATATCGTTATAAGAAGTTGTAAAAAAAAGTTGTAATTATAACCTTCCTCGTATCTTAATACTACTAATCGACATGAGTATAATAAAAGTCTTATTTGCATAATTATTTTTCTTTTTTTTTCTCCTATTGTATTCATATAATAAATATAATAGTATATTAGTATAAGGAGTTTTGGTAGTTTGTATTAGATTATGTGGTATAATAAAAGTCTTATTTGCATAATTATTTTTCTTCGCACACTTTTTTTTTTCTCCTATTGTATTCATATAATAAATATAATAGTATATTAGTCCCATACCAGCACACGAATCCCTCTCTTTCCGGTGAGTTTTGGTAGTTTGTATTAGATTATGTGTTCAGCGCCCGGGATGTTACAAAAAAAAAATCATCAAGTCATATAATTAATTTATAAGAATATAAGACTGCAAATGATTTACATAAAATTTTAAAAATCGGTGTCGATTGTATCGTGGTTTATAAATAACTATCTGATTCAATAGTAGTTCACTTACATAATTTATTGATTGGATCGTTCTGATTTGTAATCTTGATCCTAATTAAACCATTAGACTGAACAGTTTATTATTTTCATAATGGAAATATGACAATTCGTTTACCTGAGTTGTGTTAGCATCACGGTCTCCTAAGAGATGTTATATGTTATATTTTCTTTTTTATATATAAATGAGAATTGAAATGATAACTTAATATAAACTATTGAAATAGTAAATAAGTGTAGTTGCTTGAATTGTTATATTCTCTAAAATAATAAAAGTAGGAGCCTTACAAGGGATTAAATGAAAAAGTAAAAATATTTAATATTGGATTTGTAATTGAATGTAGTATTAGAATATTTTTCATGTTGTTTATACAAAAAAAAAGAATATTTTTCATGTTACCAAAAAAAAAAGAATATTTCATTCAAAATATACAACTTTTCCTAATGTATTTAATACCTAATACCTTAAAAAATTATTGACAAAAAATTAATTAAAAAAATATTGATTGTATACTATATAACATTTCATTTTACCTACTCAAGAGTCTCTTTTTATATGGGATTTTATGTTTATTATGTTGTAGGAAAAGTGATTGTGTAATGTTATAGAGATTCGTTTTGCGTGCCATATTTTTTTCTTTTTCTTTTGTTTTAAAATGTGTGGGCCCCATAAAATATTGTGTGTGTAGGAAAGTTTGTTATGTTATGTTAATGGAGGAAATAAAAACCCTTTTTTATAACCCTTTCTTTTCTAATAGTTTTCAGATAAGGTTGCCGCGTTTTCATTTCTTTAAAATTTTGATATATCTATGTATATTTAATACCTTAGTTCATAAAACGTATGTAATATTTCTTAGTGAGTAAATTGTTAAGGATAAAGTGTGTATGTAAAGTTATGTCATTTAAGAGAGAGAAAAAGATAGATAAATGAGGAGAGAGAGTTGATAAAAAAATAAAATAAAGGTGTGGGTCCCATCTCTTGATGAGAGTAAAAAGATAAAGTTGTGTCATTTAAAATGATAAACATTTTCCCCAATGTTAATTAGAATGGTTGACTATTTCACTCTAAAGATTTAGAATTATTTTTGTTATTTTATAATTTAAATATTTGAATAAATTTTACACTCTGCCTCTCTGGTCCTTTTTGTCTCTTTTTGCTCATGAATCCTTAGATGGCGGCCACCTTTGATGAGCAACTTTGTGAAACACATTAGGGACCATGAAAATTAAAATTACCGAACAATAGCAGAAACGACTTTGTGAAGATACCAAGATCGACAAAAAACAATAGGGACCATAAAATATAAAAAAAAACAATAAATAAGATGAAATGGAATAAATAAATAAAGAAAGGCGGGTTATATTTACAAATTTTTTTGCTTACAAACTATTACAAATTACATTAAATACGACCGGTCATACTTTAATCATGCAGTATATGATGATCTAGTGTAATTTGTAAAAAAAAATTGTAAATGGATCCCAACAAAGAAATATAATAGTGGTTCCAATCCAAAGACCATACAAAATGTTCTGCAAACATTTATGGCAGCTTTGCCAAATATATAACTGCTAATATTTCATACCAAATTGAGTTGGGGTTTTCTTAAAATCCTCAATATGCTTCCATTTTCAGTGTTGGACCTTAACAAAGTCAAAGAGTTGGTGAGGGATAAAAACCAATGTGCTAAATCCAATATCAATTGGCTAAGAAAAAGAGAGATGGCCATGGCATTGCAGAGAAGCTTCTCCATAGATGCACAAGGAAATGAAGGGTATAGCTCTAAATATGATGATGACGGTCACATAAAAAGGACAGGTACATATATATTTCTCCAAACTTCACATCCAGTCAATGAGTACTTGTTTCTCATATTCTGTGTTTTAACTTTTGTAATCCAATGAACATGAAGGAACATGGGTAACAGCAAGTGCACACATAGTGACGGCAGTGATTGGCTCTGGGGTGCTATCATTGGCATGGAGCATTGCTCAGTTGGGATGGATTGCAGGGCCTATTATTTTGATCATCTTCTCCCTCATCACTCTCTTTACTTCTTTTCTGCTCTCTGATTGTTATAGGTACCCTGACACTGTTCATGGAACCAGAAACCCCAGCTATATGCAGATGGTGAAAAATATTCTAGGTACTTACAAAAATACCAAATACTGAGGTTTTCCAGACATATATTTGGGTTTGTTTTTATTAAATCCATGTCTTTTAACTGGCGAGAGTGAGAAAATGCAGTTCAAAGGTTTTTAGATTGTATTTAGATTAAATTTGGTTGAATTAGATTTTTTTAACTTCATTGTCTATTATATAAATCGGTAATAGAGAAAACTATTCTATCATGCAGACACAATAATAAATGGGGCCCAATTTGATTTTTTTTTTCCCCCATTTTTTTGTGAATCCCACTGATTTATTGAGTTTGCAGGAGGGAATAATTTTCTTTTGTAAGAGGGTCGACGCAGTTCAAATATCCACTTCGTGAGCGTGGGAAATGGAATACTCTAGGTAGTCTTTCCCCTGCTTTTTAGAGAGAGACTGATTCGAATCCGCGATCTGACACACCACGGCAAACAATCTTACCGCTGAGCCAAGCCGGCCCTTCAGAATAATTTTCTTTTGTAAAAGAAGAAAACTATTCCCCTGTATAAATATGGGAAATCATATTCTTATGTTGCATAAGATGGATCTCTCCTATTACTCTCACTTCGAAAAACGTATTTTTTTTTTAATCTTTTTTTTTTTCTCTAAAAATTGGTGGACCACATTTTGCTTATCTCTTAACATGAGAGAACTTCTCTCATACTACATGAGAGAAGTAATCCCCTATAATTATAGGGGTTTATAACTCTCATGTTATTGAAAAAATTTCTACTGCTCTCATATTGATTTTTGGGTTATATTTATCTCATTCAACATGAGATAAACCAATTTTCTACACACACATAATAAAGGTGGGTCTCATCTCTGTTTTTTCTATTTCCAATTATTTGTGGGTCCCTCCTATAATTGTGTCACTAACATGAGATAACATATCTCCATCAACATAAGGAAACAATTTCCTTTGATTTTTATGCCAAACCTTTTTTCTTTTTTTCTTTTTCAAAAAGATAAATGAGATCCACAGCAGTTGTTTATGTCGCAGAAGAAGGCTGTTCTCCTTTTTTAATGGAGAAGTTGTTTTCCATAAATATATGACGGGTTTTATAAGAATTATGTTGTAGGAAAAGTGATTGTGTAATGTTATAGAGATTCGTTTTGCGTGCATTAGTTTTTTTTTTTTTTAGAAAGTGTGGGCCCCACAAAATATTGTGTGTAGGAAAGTTGTTGGTGTCATGTGACATGATAGATGTAAACCCCATATATGACAATATATAACAAGTATAATCATATGACAAATAGTTTACTACATAATTCAAATTGGTAAAAAGGAAATTCTCTTAGTACAACAGAGAAATTGACAATATTAAAGTGAATGTTGAGTTCAAATCAAGTTCATATTTTTTGTGTTTTTCTCTAGAAAACGTGCCACTACATTATGAAAGTTAAACATTGCTAACAAATTACACTGAGGGTTCGATGGTAGAACTAAATAGATGTCATTTTATTTCGAAGTTGATTGTTGCATTGCAATCTTTCTGTCTCTTTCTCTCCAGGGGGAACTCAATACTGGTTTTGTGGATTGGCTCAGTACGGAAATCTTGTAGGAATAACCGTTGGATACACTCTCACTGCATCCATTAGCATGGTGTAAGAACCCATTATAATATCTTTTTGCATATTATGTTGTTGAAATCCAAGCACTTATGTTTCTTAGAGATTACTCCTTGTTTCTTAACCAGGGCCGTCAAAAGATCCAATTGCTTTCATAAGCATGGCCACCAAGTGAAGTGTCATACATCAAATTACCCATTTATGATCATCTTTGCGATCATAGAGATTCTATTCAGCCAAATCCCAGATTTCCATGAACTTTCAGGGCTCTCTCTTATTGCTGCCGCCATGTCTTTTGGTTATGCTTCCATAGGCGTTGGTCTCTCCATAGCCAAAATAGCAGGTGACACATTGCATTTAGTTTAACATTAATAATATATATTTTAGCTTCAAATGTATTTGTCTACAAGAATGCAAGAAAAAAAAAAAACCTTATAATATCATTTGATTAACTTATAAATAACATTAAACTAATATAGATCGGAATGATTTGTATTGTTTTGGAGCATAAAAGGGGGAAACCATGTCAAGACAAGCCTCACAGGGCTTACCGTTGGAGTGGATGTGACAAGCGCGGAGAAGCTATGGAATACCTTCCAAGCAATTGGAAACATTGCTTTTGCATATGCCTTCAGTGTAGTAATTGTTGAGATACAGGCAAGTCATCTTTGATGCTTAATTCATTTCTTAGACTTCTAGTAGTGTAAACATTTCATAAAATTTCCCAAGCTTCTCATGACATGGAGATAAAAAAAGGGCCGACCCACTTCAATACTCACGCGTGAGTGTCTGGTGAAGGGAATCGAGTCAAGTCTTACCCCCACTTTTTGCGGAGAGGTCGCGTCGAAACCGGGACTTTGAACATCACGGTAAGCATGCTTACCACTGAGCCAAGCCGGCCCTTCACATGGAGAGGAAAAAAAGATAAAAAAAAAAAAAAAAAACCTCCTTTTCGGAGAAAATCTTGTATGCAGCCTTACCCTTGCATAATCGCAAAGAGACTATTTCCTGTATTCGAACCCATGACCTTTCAGTCATGAAGGATCAGTTTTACCACGGCTCCGGTTCGCCCCCTTATAAAAAAGATCAAACTTGATTTTTTTTATTTTTTTTTTGCAACAGGACACATTAAAATCAACCCCACCAGAAAATAAAGCCATGAAGAAAGCAAGCATCACTGGAGTCACAATCACAACTCTGTTTTACATGTCATGTGGCGTTCTAGGCTATGCAGCATTTGGGAACAAGGCACCAGGAAACTTCTTAACAGGATTTGGTTTTTATGAACCATATTGGCTTGTTGACATTGGTAATATTTTCATTGTTATTCATCTGGTGGGCGCCTACCAGGTAATTAACATTTTTTTATAAACAAAAGTAGCATTTGGTTTTTATGTTCATATTATGTGGAGGATTTTGAACGGCGGCACAGCGGTAAGCTTGTTTGCCGTGGTGTGTCAGGTCGCGGGTTCGAATCAGTCTCTCTGCAAAAAAAAAAATTTATAAATATTCCCTTCCCAACAAAAGTTGCATTTTGTTTTTATGTACATATTATGTGGGGGATTTTCACCATTTACATTTTCTATCTACAGGTATTTGCACAACCAACTTATCTACTAGTGGAAAATTGGTGTAGGAAGCGTTGGCCAGATAGCAACTTCATGGCAAAAGAATATCATATCAACATTCCATTGGTTGGTACTTATAGAATGAATATGTTCCGGGTCATATGGAGGACACTATATGTGATAGTCACCACTGTGATTGCTATGATATTTCCCTTCTTCAACAGCATTGTGGGTTTGCTTGGAGCTTGTTCGTTCTGGCCCTTGACTGTGTACTTTCCAATAGAGATGTATCTGGCACGAGCTAAAGTACCAAAGTATTCTCTTAACTGGATAGGGATGAAGTTGATAAGTGTGTTTTGCTTGATTGTGAGTCTTATTGCTGCAGCTGGATCAATCGAAGGAATTATCACAGACCTTAAAACCTATAAGCCCTTCAAGTCTACTACTTAGTGTCCTTTATTATGGAAAATCTTGGTCCTTTTGTTGAATAACTTAGTGTCATTTATAAGACCTTAAACATATATGTTTAGTTGGCTCTTGGGATGATTACATTGTTTCCAGTAGTTTTTTACTTCATTATTAATGATCCGTTTGGATGAACTTTTTTATAAAAAATCTGAATCTTTGTAGTTAATAAATATATGGATTTATGAAAAACTTTCCGCATGAAATGAAATATATGATACTCTCTAAGTCTCTTTGTTCAAATAATATATGTGTATTTACATAAATTTTCCTTTGTAATAACTTGGACATGATTTCTTATGCAATATTTATTTGATTTTAATGCATTGTTTGTTAATATAAAAAATTGGAAAATTCCCTTCCATTTTTTTTTATAATAAAATTCCCTTCCATTTTAA
Source organism: Gastrolobium villosum (assembly GCA_032173675.1). Classification (NCBI taxonomy): domain Eukaryota; kingdom Viridiplantae; phylum Streptophyta; class Magnoliopsida; order Fabales; family Fabaceae; genus Gastrolobium; species Gastrolobium villosum. The sequence continues at coordinate 107,649 of JAVKPL010003691.1, forward strand.
TAAAATAGAATCATACTAAAATTATAATACTTTGAAATAAATCAAAATTGCCATAAACTTATTTCTAATGCCACATTAAACTTTTTTAGTTATCACATAAATATAGTTCTTTTTAAAATTTACTTTCGTTTTTTTTTTTAAAAAAACTTTTTAAAATTTACTTTGGTCATCATGTAAATTGTTTTTTTGCTTAAACATTTCATAAACATGCCATAAACTTATTTCTAATGCCACATTAAACATTTTTAGTTATCACATAAATTATAGTTCTTTTTAAAATTTACTTTCGTTTTTTTTTTTTTTTGATTTGCTTAAACATTTCATAAACATGGATTTACCTATGATATTTCCTAGCTACCTCATCTTATGTATCGAAACAAATTGACCAAAAAAATAATTTCTTGACCATACATATTAAGTAAACGATTTTCTTAATACAAGAATCCTAATTTCTTGTCCATGTATATGCTTGAATTACTTGATATGAGAGATTTCATAATTTTTTGTGGGCAAAGCAATTCTTTCACAAGATTCATCAATTATATTCATACAAAAGGAACTCCTTTAAATGATTCAAACAATTTTTTCAGACAATAATATTATCTGAAATTCATAATACATCATTTAAATAATAAATTTAGAACCATAACAAGTCATTGGAATATAAGAAATAAAATAAATAAAAATGCAAAAATATGAATAAGAAAGTAAGTAAAGTAAATTAATTATAACATGTAAAAATATAAAAAAGGAATTAAGTAAATATAAATGCTTACACAAGATTCATATTTGCAGACTTATTTATTTGTAAGATAATATTAGCAATAATGTTAACGTGCATGGAAAATAAATAAGATATTTAATAAATAGAGAAACGTAAGCAAGATTCATAATTGCATAAATATATACGTAGATAAAGATCATTCAAAATTGTAACGTGCAAATTTATAAATTAGAAATTGAATAAATATAAATAAGACAAATTTGTTAATTGCATATATACACATATGGGAAAAATGTTTATCCTTTTAAATGACACAACTTATATCCTTTCATCGTTTTCTCACAAAGAACTTTACATCCATACACACTTTACCCTATATATATATTATTGTAGCAAGTGACTCTCTCATATAAAACCGTCATTTTATCTATCTCTTTCTCTACAAATGTGGAAATAAATGTAAAACTTTTAAAATAACACAACTTTACATCCTTTAAAATGATACACACTTTACCCTATATATATATAAAGAGTTTAGTATGTGTACATTGACTGCACCTAAGGATTGTTTCGGTCAACTGTATACTCCTGAAATTACACTACAGAAGAATGGCGTACTCTGATGTATTTCTCAGAGTACATAATCATAATATTTATTATAACTATGTACTTTTGAAGTATATAATGAACCGCGCAACAATCTTTAGGTGTAGTCACTTTATAAACAATTTTCACATATATAAATTAAGGGAAAGCACACAAGGCTAAGAAACGCTACCCATCTCAATGGTGGTTTATTATGATGCACCGACATTTCAAAAAATCTAACATATCGTGTTTGATATTTTCTGACACTTTCCGACGCTCGAACACGCATCGTAGGGACTCAAACAAGAATTCAAAGGTTGCGTTGCATTGTATTTTTAGTTCCAACCATTAGATTCATTGGATTATGAATACGCTTTTATTGAATTTAATATTAATATTTGTGATATCTCATATTTCATTGCAAAATTGATGGGTATTATAAGTTTAGGTTCATTTTTTTAAAATTATTGAATATTAAATATAATATACACTTCATATACTAAAAATATTATTTAATATTAAAATGTGTCAAAATCTAATATTTTTTAAAATTAACTTGTCGGAACATTGTATCGTGTCATGTCTCGTGTCGGTGCAACATAGGTGGTTTATGTTTATGTTAGATATGGTTCATACTTCGCATACTGATGAGAACTCTTGTTGGTGGGGTCAACAGAAAGTCAATAGAGGTTTGGTATTGTTGTTGGCCTCTAACTTATTGTAATTTTATTTTTCTTAATAATTTGGTTTGCGCCCATAAATAGTTGTTGTTTGAGTTTTCTAAATCCTATTTATATTCTCTTATAAATCGATTGACCTGCAACACGTGGCAATGAGTGAGTCAAATATAGTATAGACAAGTTGAACTTAGCCTACATTGAATGAATCAGGTTAAATCGTTGTGTCAAATCTCTCCTTTTCTCTTTATTATTTTTTATTTCTGTCAATTTACGATGGGGAAAAATGTGTGTCATTTTAAAGGATGTAAAGTTGTGCAATTTTAAGTGAGAGAAATAGATAGATAAAGAGGAGAGAGAATGGACAAAAAAATAAAGATGTGGGTTTCTCACCTCTTTATGAGAGTGAAATGACGCAAGTTGTGTCATTTAAGAGGACAAATTTTTTTCCCTTTACCATTATATACCAACTGAAAAATGAGAAAAAACTTGAGTGGTGGGATTGATAATTAATATCGATATATACAAAAAGAAAAAATATTTCTGCAGTTACTGCAGATAAGTTATCTATTTTTATTCCCAAAATGATGTCGTTTTGGTATTGAAATCTTAAAAAATTATAAATATAAAGATTATTATAACCCTAAAGTAAATTAAAATTACAAAAATATCGTGATTTTCACCTCAAAACGACATCGTATTGGACTTATTGCAGATAACTTATCTACACTAACTGAAGAAAAAGCGAACCTATAAAAAATGAAGAAAGAAAAACTTGAGAATCAAACCTAAACATAACTTATACAGGCACAAGATTCAAACAATGTTCAATCTTGTTGGTAAATTAAAATATCATTTATATTTTCATAAGTTTTACTCCTGATTCAGCAAATGGGTTAAAAATAACGTTTGAAGTGTACTAGAGCTATAATTTGTTATCCGGTAATTTAAATGTAGATATATTCCATCACTTTATAACTATTATTCTCTTTACGAGTACAAATTCATAATAGGGGAACAAAAATTTATAAGTTAATCGCAAAACACAAATCAAATCAGACTCATATATAACCATTGAAAAAATATAAAATAAGAAAATAACTATTAAAATTAATTAAATATATTTTTGATTTTTTTTTGATAAAAAATAAAATATATTAATTTATAATGAATTAGAAGAAAACAACACAATTTATTATGTAAAAAGATTAAAGTTTTACTTATTGTGTAATGAAAATAATATTTATTTAAAATTTTAAGTATATATTTACATGTATAGAGTTTAGAAAAAAATTGTAACACAAAGAAGTCTTGCTTATTTAAATTTTAAATAATATATTTTATAATGTTGTATTATTTAAATATTCTAACTATAAATTTACAAGTTATAAAAATTAGTTATTAGTCGTTTAAATTAATGCCAAATCAATTTAATGAATAAATGATAAAAAAATATTTGAAATAAATTAAATAATAGTAAAGTTACTGTGATAAATTTAAATAAAAAAAATGTTTATGCTATACAAAGACAAAGTTATTTTCTGCAAATTTTAATATATAAATAAATATATGTGAAAAATTATTTCGACTGCAACACAGTATAGGCTAAGTCCATCAATTAGTTATTAGTCGTTTAAATTAATGCCAAATCAATTTAATGAATAAATGATAAAAAAATATTTGAAATAAATTAAATAATAGTAAAGTTACTGTGATAAATTTAAATAAAAAAAAAATGTTTATGCTATACAAAGACAAAGTTATTTTCTGCAAATTTTAATATATAAATAAATATATCCAATATGTTATAGATATCTTTGTTATCTACGCAATATGTTCAGAGCACATGAATTCAATAAAAGTTATTTCGACTGCAACACAAAAGGTTACCAAGAGAGATGAGCATAGGCTAAGTCCATCAAAATAGAAGATGACATACATATAGCAATTGGCTTTCAATTGTAACTTCTATACATGGTACTACTACATGTCATATATAATCCAAAAGAATGCAACATCTTCATGCATCTATTAATCTAAATGTGGCCCCTTGCCACCGGAGGCTCGTGCAACATCTTTACCTGAAAGGGGGTCCCCACAACACGGGGTGAAATATACGAATATATCACAGTAAACCAGGGGTCCTTGGATATCACTTCACCCTAAGGTTCACTTCCGATGTACACATAATTATAACAGCTTAACACATTCTTATCCATAAACATTACATGGACTTCCAAGAGAGATCCACGAAGGGATGTTTCTCTTAGGCTCTTACCACATGGAGATCCACATAGGGTTGTTTCCAAGAGAAGTCCTTACCTCATTCTAGGAACCTCCAAGAGAGATCCACATAGGGCTTTTTCTCTTAGGCTCTAACCACATGGAGATCCACATAGGGCTGTTTCCAAGGGAAGTTCCTACCAATCATCCTCATCATAATACTATCAATCATAACCTCAATCACAGTCCTCAACCATTACCTCATTCATTATTTCTACCTCTATTAACCATTCTTCAATTACTCTTAAACAATCAATAATCATCAATCAATCATAACATTTATCAATGCATGAATCAATGCATGAGCATACAATTACTATCATAATTACATATCACATCTCATAAACTATTTCTCCTCAATGGAGTTTGGTAGAACATTCAAGGGGATCAACCCCAAGGTCCAAAGGTTTACCTTGCTCTTGAACTTTCTTCAATTGAACACAACCACAAGGGTTGGTCACTCCACTTGGTTCTCTTGCCTCAATCCTATTAATACAAGGAACACAATCAATTCTACAATCAAACAACGGCTTACCATTCAAAAATATCCTTAATTTCAAGCATAACTTTCTCAAATATCAAAGCTTGCTAAAATGACAACCTAAACTCATTTCTACCATTTATTTATCATTTTGAATAACATTTATAAAGGTACTAAGCCTCCAACAAACACAGACTCATAAACCCATAAAACACTATTCATCAAAACCTAAATTTATGAAAATCTCAAGGAAATGTGTTAAAGAGGGTGGAAACTTACCACAATACAACCAATGGATGGTAGTCTCCTAGGCTCCCATGGATTAAAATGCCACCAAACACCTCAAATCATCAAGTGGGTCGAAATCTTTGGAAGGAGATATCGACCTCCACAATGCTCCCCACTCACAACTAAGCTTGGATTTGCAATGAGGGGAGGATTCTCTACACTTTTGGCTTTGGAACGGATGAATTTCGTTAAGAAATGGGTGAGTTAGGGTTTTGAGCTTCCAAAAGGATTTCTCTCCCTTTCACTCTTTGTTATTCGACAAAGGAGAAGAAGAAATGGAGAGAGTGTCATGTTTCTTCACTTAACATTGGGTGGGTTACTTTAACTGGGTAAAGACTTATCTATCTATTTCACCACCAAACTTAACCAAATGGTCCAGAATATTTTTCTAGTAATATTTTTAACTTTACTTTTATATTTTGAGTACTTTTATCTACCCTCATTTATATCCTTTATATCTATCTATTTCACCACCAAACTTAACCAAATGGTCCAGAATATTTTTCTAGTAATATTTTTAACTTTACTTTTATATTTTGGGTACTTTTATCTATCCCTCATTTATACGCTTAATTCTCACTAACTGCACTTTTTACCTCAGAATTGCCCTTAACTCATTAATTTTAACTTCTTGCTTAATTCTACCCACTTGTACATGCTTAGTTACTTAATTAAAGTAATTAATTAAATTCTTAAGTTAGGAGTATTATATAAAGGGATGTTATTTTGGGGCTTAGAATAAAATAAAGTATTTTGAAAAAAAATGCTTTCCTCTTGTATTGTGAATTTACTGAAAAACTCTATCTATTTTTTTTCAAATTCCAAAATGAAATCATTTTCAAATTTCATGAAATAATTTTAACTCGTATTACACAAGAAATGTTAATTCATTTTTTAATCATATATTTTGTTTACCACATATAAAAAATGGAAAAAACATCTATCATTTTAAAGGATATAACTTTATATCATTTTAGATCATAATCGTTGATTTCCATCCATCAACGGTTATAATATATTGGGTCAAACTTAATTGGCCAAATTTATTATTTATTAATTAATAATTTTGATCCAATATATTATAACCGTTGATGGATAGAAATCAACGGTTAGGATCTGAAATGATATAAGCTTATATGCTTTAAAATGACAAATGTTATTTCCATAAAAATTTTATTCTATATCATGAATTATCTAAATAGAAAAAATGTGAAAATTATTTGTTAGAAAACAAAGAAACATTTTTATACAAATCGTATCAAAAGTAATAATTAAAAAAAATGAGATTGAACCATTGTGGATTCAGAACCAATGATGTATCACATAAAGGGTTAAGTTAGTATATCAATGTAGGGATGCTCAAAGTTGTAATGGTATGGACCAAAGAGCAAGATGAGTTATCTAAGTGCTAGGCAGAGAATTCTACAATGAGGAGGTGTATTTCGGTGACGTGACTCTAAATTCATAAGTATACAAGAAGGATTTTATTAGTCTCAGTTAACATAAGATAGTTATCTTATATTGTAGAGAGAAAATATGTGGGTCTCACCATTACAAAAAAAATGCGGGGTACAGAAATTGAAGTAAGATATGATATCTTATGTAAAAGAAGAGTAATATTTTTTATATAAGAAATACAATACACACCATTAGCATTGCCTAATCATAAAATGTCATCTAGAAGGTTCTAGACTTGCATCATTAATAACGAGCCCAAATCTAGTTCGAGTCAGGGAATTAGTTCTTCTAAAGAAAAAATTTTGTACTCACAAGTACTTAACCCAAGATCTTGTTTAAGAAAAATTAAATATGTACCATTTAAACCAACCCTATTTGGTAGATTACAATATTTATTATTTTACTCTTATCATTTCAAACTTATCATTTATATCACATGATTTTGATTTGTATAACTTAACATTGAATATAAAAAAAATCTTATTATATAAAATTTCTTAACAAATGAATTAATAAAGTATAAATAAAATATCAAAGCTACTTCTAATTAAAAAAATCCTGAAATATTATATAAATTTAATACTCAATTTTAAAAAAGAAAATTTATTTGATAATATTTAATAAAAATTAAAATTAACCTTTTATTTATTTATTATTGTAACACATATTATCAGGGCTTAATATCTCTTATCTTATAAGAAATAAAATTCTTTCTTACATATACGTAAAAGTGGATGAAACACATAGGAAGATAATATATATATATATATATATATATATATATATATATATATATATATAGTTTGGTGTTTTTCATTTTAAATAACATATGTTATGTCATTTTAGGAAAGAGATAGACACAGAAAAACGAAAATCATGGGAGAGAGAAAGTGGATGCTTTTTTTAATTTAAAATTCAAATTATTTTTTTTTTTTGTATCTGTCTCTCTTAAAATGAGATGACTTTATGTCATTTATAATGACAAACATTTTTCTGATATAGGGTTTGGTGTTTGTCATTTTAAATGACATAAGTTATGTCATTTTAGAAGAGAGATAGACACAGAAAAACGAAAATCATGGGAGAGAGAAAGTGGATGATTTAAAATGACATAATTTTATGTCATTTAAAATGACAAATATTTTTTTCCATATATATATATATATATATATAGTAAAAGTCTTGCATATATTTTTATGTGTATGTAACTACAACAGTAATTAGTAAAGACATTAATCACATACTTCTATGAATGAATATATAATAGGAGAAAGATTATATGACCTATAAAAATAAGATAATTTTTTTACAACAAATTAGAATTTTTTTAGGGTTTTATAAGAGTTATGTTATAGAAAAAGTGATTGTGTTATGTTATAGAGATTCGTTTTACGTGCCAAGTTTTTTTTTTTTTAAATGCGGGCCCCATAAAATGTTGTATGTTTTAATTTTTTATAATTATGTTAAATGATAGATGATAAACCATATTTTTATGTTTTGTAAAACGAAAACATTTCTTATATCGATTTCGATTTTCTCACGCTAGGAGAAAATAATTCTACTGCAACATGTTATATTCTTATTAACTAAACCATGTAAGGAATAAGTGAAAACCACTATACTGAGACGTGGTGAAATTGAAATTTTCCATAAAATATGTTACTAATCAGATCTAAACCATTAAACCACAGATAATCCTTTAGAAGGGAAAAACCATTTCATCAATCAGAACCGGCCTAAAATATGTTAGCTACGGGATTTGAACCCTCCAAAAAAAAATATACGTTAGCAACATTGTAATGTTTTTTCACGAAAAGAAAACTCAACGATTTCTTTCCCTTAGAGAGCGAAAATAGATGTCAACAGAAGTATAACTGCATATAACTTCAAATAAGGGAGAAATACGGATAACACATGCCAATGAGAATTATGTTTAGGTCTGCGACAACATCTAAGAAAAGATGGCGCATAAATAACAAAGCATCCAAAGGAACAAATGACAAAGACTCGAAGCCATCCAAACACCAAACACTAATATAACAACGGGCCGCAAGAGAATCTGAAATAGATTCTAGTAGTCCTCTATATCGTCATCCCCACCCTCAGCAGATTCGGCACCCACTTCTTCATAATCCTTTTCAAGGGCAGCAAGATCCTCACGAGCTTCAGAAAATTCACCTTCTTCCATACCCTCACCTACATACCAGTGGACAAAAGCACGCTTGGCATACATGAGGTCAAACTTGTGGTCAATGCGACTAAACACCTCAGCCACAGCGGTGGAGTTCGAAATCATGCAAACTGCCCTCTGCACCTTGGCAAGATCACCTCCAGGAACAACAGTAGGTGGTTGATAGTTAATACCACACTTAAAACCAGTAGGGCACCAATCCACAAACTGAATGGTCCTCTTGGTCTTGATTGTGCCAACAGCAGCATTCACATCTTTGGGTACAACATCACCACGGTACATCAGACAACATGCCATGTACTTTCCATGGCGAGGATCACACTTGGCCATCATAGATGATGGCTCAAAGGCACTGTTGGTAATTTCAGCCACTGATAGCTGTTCATGGTAAGCCTTCTCAGCAGATATAACTGGAGCATAGGAGGAAAGCATGAAATGGATTCTAGGATAGGGGACCAAATTGGTCTGGAACTCAGTCACATCCACATTGAGCGCACCATCAAACCTTAGGGAAGCAGTCAAAGAAGAAATCACCTGAACTCCAAAGAAAGAAAAACATTAACCAAATATATTTTATAACAAGGTGATTGCTTTTAAAAAAAAAAAATGAAATAATCACAAGAAATCAGAACCAACATACTAAGATTAACATGCCAATCAGATATTCAAAAATCCATGTACTCCCTAATTGATGAAACTTACCTGAGAAATAAGGCGGTTGAGGTTGGTATAGGTGGGACGCTCAATGTCAAGAGAACGCCTACAAATGTCATATATAGCTTCATTGTCCAAAAGAACAGCCACATCAGTGTGCTCCAAGAGGGAATGGGTAGAGAGGACGCTGTTGTATGGCTCAACCACAGAGGTGGACACCTGAGGAGAGGGATACACAGTGAACCCGAGCTTCGATTTCTTACCATAATCAACTGACAGACGCTCCAACAGAAGAGAACCAAGACCAGAACCAGTTCCTCCACCAACAGCATTGAAGACCAAGAACCCTTGGAGACCGGTGCAGTTGTCAGCAAGCTTTCTGATGCGGTCCAAGCACAGATCAACGATCTCTTTCCCAACTATAAGAAGCATAGATAACAGATACAATATAAGATAACAAACAAACCCAATTATAAATCTAAATGAAATACCATGGAACTGGTGATGTTGAGACTTACTGGTGTAATGACCACGAGCAAAGTTGTTAGCAGCATCTTCTTTGCCGCTGATCAGCTGCTCCGGGTGGAAAAGCTGACGGTAAGTTCCAGTCCTCACCTCATCAATGACAGTAGGCTCAAGATCTACAAAGACCGCACGTGGGACGTGCTTTCCAGCACCAGTTTCACTGAAGAAAGTGTTGAAAGCATCATCACCACCACCAACAGTCTTGTCACTTGGCATTTGGCCATCAGGCTGCATAGAAATTTGAATTTCAGTGTCACATTTCTAAAATCTCATTTCAAAAATACACGACAAAGTGATATTAAAATATTAGATTTTATATAACCATTAACATAACTCAAGATTAAACAACCACAAAATGATTATATCTGACTGCTAAACAAAAGGATCTAATCAAAGTCAGTCCTAAGGTTCCCCTATAGATCCAAACATAGAAAACGAGACTACATTCTCGGTCTAAATTTACAGATCTATAAACAAGTCCAAGAATACAAGCCGAGAACAATGTAGATCTGGAAATATAAACGGAATGAAAAATAATCAAATTTCAAACACAATGCAGATAAGGTATATATATAAAGAACCGATTGAAGAGAAAAACAAGAAACTAATGAAATTATGAAAATAACATTCAAATATCCTTAGATCTGTAAGATCGAAACGAATTGTACCCGGATCTAGAGAAATGCGAAAAAAGAATATCAGATCGAAGCTTACCCCGATGCCGTGCTCGAGACAGTAGAGTTCCCAGCAGGCATTTCCGACCTGAATACCTGCCTGACCAATGTGGACTGAGATGCACTCTCTCATTCTCGCAAATTAAAAGAGAAGATGAGAAATTGAATGAAGAGATTGAAGAGGAAAGGTGAAAGCGTTTATGAAGACGCTTTCTTCGAATTGTGAATGTGAGTGGCATTTGCTACATATGGTTTGGTTTATATAATTGGGATTGCTGTGCTGTCCTTAACTATGGTTTGGATCAGGATGTGGGACGGACGGCAACGAAGGTTGAGTTGTCAATCTCAAGTAACCTAACTTGGTAACCATGGTCACTTGCTAGCTTTTCAATTTTAAATTTTTTTAAATGTTATATTGTTGCCGCCCGAATACTAACAAGTTTTTCCATATTCAATTCACATTTAGAGCATATAATTATGGAAAAATTAGTCTTGAGCCACATAAGATACTTTATTTTCCAATGGAAATATCGTTTTTTGAGCTTTGTTTTCTTTTATTTTATAATTGTGTGAGTTCCGTCACAAGATTGTGAAACTGATAGGAGAGAAAATGAGATGAATAAAGCCCTATAATTATAAACTAACATTCAATAATGTTTGACAAATCGGAAAATTTTAACATGATTTTGGCTTAAACCCATGGTTTATTTTGAAACATCCTTTTGTTTTCTCGTCGACAAATTTACATATCCTTAGGCAGTATGCGGAAAACACAAATATTTTATGGTTACTTCCCCAAAACTACTTTATTTATTGTCAAGATTTACATTTGATATTTCTTATCAAAGAGAAACTTGTAATTGCTTAAATTAATGAGTTATCTTTTGATATTTTTAACAAGGACATAAATTTATGTCTTTCAAAGGAGATAAACTATATATTTCGGGTAATATATAGTTATTTTTAAGTTGTATATTTCAGAAGCTATAATATATATATAATTATATATTAAAGTTATATTTATTTTCTCTTTCACCATTTCATAAGAGAATGTTAAAAAGTTTTTGAAAAGAGAAAAAATATATATAATTATATATTTTTGAGAATGTATAGTTAAAAAATGCTAAAAGGACATAAACTTATTTCTTTTAAAAAGACACATATAAACCCTTTTAATAATACATTTATGTTCTTCTTAGGAAAAAATATTTCTGCAGTTAATGCAGATAAGTTATCTGCATTTATTCTCAAAATGACGTCGTTTTGGTATTGAAACTTGGGGAAGGATATGTTGACAAACTTTTTTTGAAATTTTTACAAATTCCCATAGTGTAATCAGTGTTCTCCCGGAAGAACATAGTGTAATTTGTAAGAGTTTGTAAACAAAAAAGTTCGTAAATATAACCTGCCCCTTGAAACTTTAAGAAATTATAAAAATAAAGACTATTATAATCCTAAAATAAATTAAAATTATAAAAATACCATGATTTCCGTCTCAAAACGACGTCGTATTGGGCTTACTGCAGATAACTTATCTACGATAACTGCAAAAGTAAACCCTTCTTTTTATTTGAAACACAACCTTTTATGTGAAAGATTATATTTACTATCTATTTTTCTTACTACATCTTATTATCAAATGTTAACCATTAATTTTTGCCAATCTAATAACTATAATTTATTGAAAAAATATGTGCAAATATATTGACGCAATCTTCTAGATCTACCGTTTTTTTCTTTTGGAAATTTTAAAAAAGCTTTTTATGCATGTTGAAAAAGTAATAATACATTCAATTATCCAACCCGGACGAATTTAAGACGTGCTTAGATAAGGGGTCTATTTATCTCATGTTAGATGAGATAATTATATCAAGCAATAGAAATAAAATCATGGGGCTCACTATTTAAAAAAAATAATGAACCTCAATACGTTATTTTGTTGCATGATATGATTATCTAATATAATATAAAATAATTATTTTACTTAGATAAATTTATTTTAATATTTTATACATTTTCTCAATGTTTAAAGAGAAACTTTTTCTGTACCAGACCATAAAATAAAACTTATTTAGTGGTCTGGAAAGAACATTAATATCTAGGAGGATAATTAGTATTTTTATTTATAGAGTTTATGATAAAGATGACAGGTAATGAGAAATCATACACCTTAGGTCAAAGTATGTGTGTGAGTCAAAATTATTATTAATTAATTAATAATTTTGATCAAATAAATTATAGGTTGTTGATGGCGAATCTCGTGAATAAAATGATATAAGCTTATATTCTTTAAGATGACAGATGTTATTTCCTTTTAAATATTTATAATTTATATATATATAATAAAATTTGTTTACCAAAAAATAATAATAATAATTTATTTTTTAAGTTATTTTAAACTAACTCAACTCTGCCTGTAACCGCAGTTGGAAGAAGAAGCAAGTTGGTTGGAATTAATTGCAAAAAAGGGTGACAATTTACCAACTTTCATTTAATCCCACCTCTTGAAAATGTGTTCTCTTAAAAAACAATAAAAAATTTCAACCTTAGAAAAAAAAAATTGTAACAATGTTCTCTTTACCAATATTTGTTAACTTAATTAACAAAAAATTCAGTTCCTTTTAAGTAAGCACTTTAGTTTAAGTTTTTTGAATGAGAAAAATAAGTGCTCGAAAAATGTAGGTCTTATTTAGGATTTGTTTCATTTTTTATCCTGTTTTTAACAACCAGAGTATCGGACCATAAAATAAAACTTATTTAGTGGTATGGAAAGAACATTAATATCTAGCAGGATAATTAGTATTTATATTTATATAATTTATGATAAAGATTGAAATGACAAGTAATGATAAATTACATTTAGGTCAAAGTATGTGTGTGTCACATGTTTAGTGGATAAAATATGCTTTTACAAGTGTATAGGTTTAGCCATGATGAAATTTAAATATTTAAGATAGGTTATATGATTATTTCCCTCTTTATTATTATAAAAATTATATATATATATATATGAAATGCACTAGGAGGTTGTGCCCCTAGTAGGTAATTTGCATGTGACTTAATGGTGTGATGCAATGCTTAGTAGGTGGTTATTTGTAGTGGATGAAATTTAGGGATAGAAAATGGTTAGTTATTTATTTTTCCATTTAATCATCTTGAAAATGTGTTTTGCTTAACATGGACATTTATTTTAGAAAATAATAATTGTCTTTTCTTGGAAAACACTTTTCTATTTCCAATAATTACAACACAAGACAAAAGTCTCTTAATGCATTTTTTAATATTTTTTAACTTGTTAATCATGATTTAATTTCAGAATAAAATTTTAAGAACACATTTTAGCTGTTTTTTTTATAGAATTTCTATTCCTAATTCAAATTACTCCCACTATTGGAATCATACTATTGTCGCCGCCGCCATCTCACGTTACCAAACTTTCAAAAGTAATTATCATAACAAAAATTATCAAACAGGTTTTTAGTATTTTATTGTGTAAAATAATTTTAACAAATATTAGAAAATATTAGAAAAAATAAGAATCAAAGCATGCCTTAATAGCCCACGTAGTTGGGCTCCTAGTTTGACTCTAATCACGATCTAACAGACTAACACTATATGAAAGTTTTTTTTAAGTAAGCTAATAAACCTATAGGCCGGAGAAAGAATACAGAAGCTACATTACAAAAAATGGTAATTCTACTTCTTATATTACTCCAATTTTTGTTTTTTGTTTTTTCAGCAACTGATTATAATTGTTATAACTAAAAATACATAATTATAATCGGTTATTGCAACGTAAAAAAAAAAAAAAAAAAACCCCTAAAACAAAATACCGAAAACTAAAGGGAAAAAAACAGCCACAGAAAATTAAACACAATGAGATTGCACTTGAAGAGGGCGTTCTTGCCAAACCGATAGCATATCATATTTGCCATTTCTGTTAATAAAGTTATCGTAATCTTAAACATGGTTTTTAGATTAGGAAAAAAAAACTTATCATAATAAAAACTAAGGGTTTAGTATTTAAGGACATATAATTATATCCTCTCTCTTTTTTGGGTAAATTAATTATATCCTTTTAAATGAGAGGAAAAAAAAATAATGAAAATCATGGATGAAGAAAATGGGTATTTTTTTAATTTAAATTTTAAATAAAAAAAATACTAATTTTAACCAAAATGACCATCATTTAAGAGGACAAACATTTTTCCTAAAAACTAATATAGTCCCAATATTATAAAAATATCTTTCTCTCAATCCCAAAAACTTATTTGTGGAGTTACTTTGAGATAAAATTTATATCCTGTGAAAAACATTAAACCATATAGATTGAAAAGTTATTTGTTAAGATGCAGGAGCAGCTGGATCAGAAGTAGGACCAACAGTTTAGGAAGAGACGAGAGAAAGGAGATGACACAATACAGGACCCAGAGGAGTAAATGAGTAATTGGTAGGTTTTCGGACAAAAACAAGGCGGTCTAAGAGGAGTAAAGATAAGCCCAAATGAATGCGAGATTATCTGATGACATGAAACCCAAAACTCAATAGCTGAGAGATGAGTAACTTAGATGGTTGTTACTTGTTACCATAGCTAACCAATTTCAGCGTTTGCAGGATCTTGAAAGAAATTCCAAGTCTCGTCGTTAGTTGAATCACATATAGTAGAAACTCGCTTTCTTAAATTTTAAACAAGTCACACAAAATAAAATCATGTTCAGATCATTTAGTAGAACCTATACAAAATTCAGCATGAAGCATAGTGATAATACTCCTCTAAATGGATTAACAATTAAATTTATTTATTTTTTCTTTTCATGCGGGGACAATCCGTATTCCGTGACCGACAAATCTTGAGGCTAGAGGTGGCAAAGTGAACGGCTCACCCTGCCCCGTCATCAACCTACCAAAACACAAGTCAGCCCATCTCATCCCGTTTTTAAAGGTGGGCTAAAAAACTCAGCACACCCTGCTACGTTTGGCGGGTAGGGGAGGTTAGTCTGTCAACCCAAATATATTTTACACTGACTCGCCCCACCATCAACCCGCCAAAAAACGAGTCAACCCATCCCACCTCGCTTGTCAGGCACTGATGGTCAGCCCAGCCCAGCCCAACCCGTTTTGCCGCCTACTAAGCAGCAGTACCAACTAAAAAGTCAGGGATCCATGATACTCCCACTACTGCAAGCTAATGGTACATCATGTTACCATTTTTTTCGTCTGTCTATCAAGTTAAATTGTACGTAAATTTACCCTGTCCAGCATGTCAGCATATGAACTATGATTAAACTTGACTTTTATTTTCAAAAATGGTTTCACTAGCTATCAAAACAACTTTCGAATTCAGCACAATGTTATTCCTCTCAATATAAAGTCAAACATAAATATATCATTACTTTAAATAACCATCCCTAACAAACTGAGACCAACCGTGGTTTAATTTTGCTGCATGAAGATCAAAGATGGGCCGAGGTCAAAATTCAGGGCCCACCACACCACTGGCCCACCAGTGTAATTTACACTTGTGTAAATCAAATGAAAATTGCGGCCAACCCCGAAAAATGCTATAGCAGTTTGCGGAAATAGTGAAATAAATATATGACAAAGATAATAACAAAAAGAAATATTTCTTAAAGATAGAGATAGCATAAATGACGGAGAAAGACACAGATGGACTAAAGAATCCTTAATATTTTTCAGTTACATATTTAAATTTAGGACAAAATTGACATTTTGTCCTGTGGCAGCAATATGGCTGCGATTTGGCAACAAATGCTATAGCAATGGCCGCTATTGCATTCAAGTGCGGCACGATGCAGTTTATTGCAAAAGGCATCACAACACGCATACGCGCGGCTCGCGCCGCTATTGCGGTGCAATTAACTACTATGCTTCATAATAATATATACATTATACAAACAGCAAAAACATGTAGTTCTATACATTCATGGAGAAAATTATTCTTATATGCTAAAACAGAATTTGGTTTTACCTAAGCATTAACAGAGGAAACTGGAACCAAAGACAAAAAGCAAATATTATAATACGGTATTCACTCTAGCAAGGTCTGTTCCACACAAAGAAGAAGAAAATAGGCGAACTATTGCCAATGATTAGGTTTCATACCCAGCAATGCATATTATTGATGAAGAGAACTCAAGTCAGCAGATTATCTATGGAATTCTCCTCCCAAATGACATCGGGGAAGGCAAGTCCACCTCGGTAGGTATCCAGAGGATGCTCGACCATATTCTCCACCCCAAATTGGATGTATTCCATAAGGAATGGGGTCTCTTCTCCTTGAGAAATATCTTCCATATTGTCGAAGAGGAAGCCCTCGCTCTGATTTCTTCTTTGTTTCCCATTGTAGAGCAAACAAATGCTTAAATAACCTTCCTTTAATCTTCATTCCTCCAAACTCCTCCTCAAACTTATGCTCCCACAATTCATTGCTGGAGGACAAATATCGCAATTCTGAACACGTGCAAGCCACTTTAGCCAAATCAACACCAGGGAGATGCTCCAAAATCATGAGCTTAAGTTCCATTGGTAGGCGCATAAAACAAGGTGGAAGATCCAATCCAGCCTTCTCACAAAGATCAATTAAGAGTGGCAATGCAAGCCTATCTTTCACCATCTTCCACAATTCAAAAACTTGTTTTCCACATTCATCATCTCCCCCATCATTAAAACTAGCCTTGGATTCAGAATTTGCCAGCATCAACTCTAAAGGCCGGGCAAATTTACATTTATCTAAATGAACCACATGCAACCTCGAGCCAGCATCATCAGACAAAGACCCACAAACATTCACAAGATGACCCAAGGTCTGAAATTTCAAATTCACAGTTTGAGAGGCACCACTAGTCAGAATCTCAGGCAGTGTATACCTGAATGATATCATCGAAGATGACCCAGAAGGCCAGTCATCAAGAAGATGGGAGCAACTAACCGCCATACCCGAAACCTGATCCGCACGAACAAATCCAGATTCCAGAATAACAGCATGAACCGCAAAGACTAATAGCTTCAAATCGGTAACAACATTTCCAAGCACTTCTCTGGCCACCCTTTTCATAAATGAAGGCTCGGAATCGCTCCTCCCCAACACCGCCTCATCAGACCCATAAACCATATCCATGGTTTCCGCCTCTGCAGCATCCAAAGTCGGAGACTTTTCTGCGGCGGGGATTGAAGGAGCATCGGTCATGTCGATCGACGGCGAGTCTTGAATCGTGGATACGTCAGAGGAATTGGTTTCTTCTTGTGGGGTGGGTTTGTGAAGGAGGGTTTCGTGGGAGAAAGCGTTAGGGTTGAGGGTGTAGAAGACGAGGTCGCCGCCAATGATGCCGATGGAGTCCAGGGACTTATGCGGCGAGGAGCCGCCAATTTCGTCCTTTCTATTGAGGGAGAGATGCAGAGAAGAAGAAGAAGAAATGGCACGGGATATGTTGTCTCTGAGTTGCTGCACAGAACATGAATTGGGAACTTCGATTTTTAGGGTTTCTTTGGATTCCAAAGATCTGAGTCTCAGCTTCATCGCGTTGATTCGATGTGGATTGGGAAGCAAATGGGAATCACAAGCCAAGCGTCTAATGAGTTTTTACGCTCTCTATGTCTCTGCCTGCCTCAAATATATAGAACGATTAACCGATCAAATTAGTGGGGACTGGGGAGAAATTAACATTGCGACCGAACGATGTAATAAGATATTCTCCTTACCAAAATTTTCTACTACTAATCTACTACATATTTAATTATCGTTAGATTAACATTTTTTTTTTCTTTTCAAAAACTTTTTAATATTCTATTTCATTTCTTTGATCCAATGATAATGTGATGGGTAGTAAGTTAGTAATAAGAATTTTTGGTAATTAGAATATTCTCTTACTTTTTAATTTTTTTTACCAATCTATCATATTTTTTAAATTATAAATCTACCTACTTCTGTTTGAACTAAATAGATTAAACAGGCTTTACTTAAAAAAAATTATAAACATTACACATTGCTGATTTTATTCGCTGTTTGATATTTATGTAAGTGAATGTCGTATTTACTTGAGATGATACAGAGTAGAAGTATTAAATTGATCAAATTAATCAAAATAGTATTAAATTGGAAATTATCAATCCAAGATTAATATTAAATTTATTAAGTTAAATAATATTTAAAATAAAAATAATTGGTCGCCTTATTTCTTATTATTAATTAACATAATTGTTAATTGACATAAGTATAATCTATTATGAGAAAAAAAAAATCATAGAATTGGGATAATAAGTGATATTTACGATGCATTGAGAGAATCTACCGCGTGATAGAATGACAAAAAATATGAGAAAGTGCGGGACGTTCTCTGCCTCTTCAAATCCTCTCAACCTTATTCGGTCTATATAAATTGTATTAATTTGAAATTAATATTTTAATTTAATAATAAATTACATTTTGTATCATTATAAATTACATTTTCAATATTGATTTCCAAAAAAAAAAAATCACTAACTATTATTAAAAAGAAAGATAATCCTTTTGTATCATTATAAATTACATTTTAAATATTGATGGTTGACTTGATTCCATAATTTTATCATGTGTGAAATCAATAACTCCATTAAACTGGTATTTAAAAACAATACACATATATATATCATTTTTATTACATTCAGAATTTTAGTATAAAATATTTTTAAAAATTCTTTTTAGTTATTCTTTTTTTTTTTTGGTATAAATAGTTATTCTTTTTACTAAGTAATAAGTGTGATTGTTTGATTTGTATCTTCTCGAAAATTACATCATTTTAATAAAGAATTCCATTGAATTAGTAATTAGTGGATATAGTCATAACCAAAAAAAAAAAAAAAACTTTAATGGAATATGAACCAGAAATTAAGACAGCATTTGGAACACATACCAAACATAATAAAATGGTTTATTTTATTACGTTACGTTTTCTTTAGTTACAATTTTTTTAATGAATTTAATTTATTATTTTTTAATCCCATGATGGATATTGTTATATTCTGAATTTTACCAGATATAAATAAAATTTATATATTATCTTTTGTCCCATTTTAACATGTTTGTTATATATTACACCAAGATCAGAGCATTTTTCTAGCTTGTCATGTGTTACACCACCCTTCTAGCTTGTAGAAAGCGACTTCAATGCGTGATGCAACAGACCCAACCTATTTAAGTTTTAGTGATTATATATTGTAACAAAATAAAATGTGTGAATTTAAGTTTTAGTGCATGGTTAATTGTAACACCCCTTGTCGATCCGGAGTTTTAGACCTTCGTGGTTCAAGTCTATTTCCAATGCATAAAATTCGAGATTCAATTAGGGCAGCTCCCCCGCAATAGTCTAAGTGTTTCACTAATCAAATAACATTTGAATGAAAGTCCGATAAAAAGAGATTATAAAACCTAAGCAACAATCTGTATTTGTCATGTTTTCAATACTGACATCCCATTTACTTGAGTAAATGTAGGACCTTTCCCGAGTATAGTATTTATACGTTTAAAATTATCTGCTTTACTCGAGTAAAACTCAATTCCGTAGAAAATTAGATTCCCTTGACTTATCCACTTGTGTCGTGTACTGTTCCTACATTACATTTTATGAACCAAGATCATCTTGTGACATAAATCTCATCCATATATGATAACACATTATATCATCCATTCAAATACACGAAGTATTCATTCAAATATCACACGAAACCACCTGACATTTTAGGGAGTAAAATATCAAGCTTTTGTGCAATAATAGTCATTTTTTCCTTTCAAAAATAAATATATTTTTAACACAATTAATGTCATTTTCCATTTTAAAAATGTTGCTATGAAGAGTTAAGACTATAATATAGTCATTCTACCCACAAGAACAATAACATGAGTAATAAGTGTTTGTGTTAAAATATCCTGGTTTAGGTAACCAAATTTGTTTAAGATCAGATCCATGAAACAATACAACATTTTCTTGTGTCATTTAGCCTACATCCGTTTCAGAGCCTCAATCCATACGACAAACTTACATGCAACACATGTGCATAATAGGGAGGGAAGGTCATCTCCCATAACGCAACCTGGGGAGAAGCCATGAATTTCTTCTCTATATGCATAGTCCCAAAAGCAAGGAAAACAATATAGGATTATCTACTACTTACATCACTCTTGCTTGCTGCGAGAATCCAACCCCAAATCTATCCCTTTCTTCGACCAATCATTATTCAATTCTTCCAATTCAACCTCTCACCTGACCACGCTATGCTCCAAGCTCAGTCCATGTGAAAGGAGTTGTCACAACAACAGGGAATTTGGAGAGATAGCTTCATCAAAAATTGGTTTATATGGTCTGACCAAGAATAAAAAGGGAGGAGTTTTATGAAGTTTTTCATGTAATTCAAGGAAACAAATAATGGTATTTGGGAGTGCAAGAGATGAAACGTATACAAAGGTGAAAATGAAGTAAATCTTCCACTTTCAAACTTAACAATCATGAGAATCAAAATCTTGTAACCCCAAGAATAGCTCAGTTGGCAACTCAGCTTCCAATGGTTTGCTTGAGTCAGGGTTCGTCTCAATCAAATTCTTGGACAATCTTTGGGATTAGAGAATGTGTCTCCCTTCTTGAATGAGAAATTAGTCTCATCCTTCCTCCGATAATGAAGGTCAATACACCCGTTGTTCCTATGAGGGGCTGGCCTACAAGGCCGTACTACCCAGACAAGGTGATCGGAGGAGCTACAGGGCCATACCCAAACAAGGTGGCCGGAGGAGATTGAATGGGGATACCTCCAGATTTATAAGTGTGATGAACCCATTGATCCACCTATTTGATCCTTATCTCATGACTTAAATGGATTGAGTAAATACTAATAGCTTGAGTTATTGCATACCTGATTATAGTCTAAATGAATCTTTTAAAATTTCCAATTCAACCCCTAACCTCTTTGAATTTGCAAAAGCACCCATTATTATGAAAAAATATTAAATTCCCCCGCCCCCAAACTAAAGAATCGGTTAAGATTAGATGTTACATTAACCAAGGCCTAAAAACATTTTGGCTTGTGAATCAAGACTAAATTTGGATATGTGTAAATAAATGCAATAGAAGGGAATAAAATACGACACTTTCATCTATCATTGTTTAAATTTATTAAAATAAAGATGAATTGAATGGATTGGGGATGGAATTTATTTTTCTCATTTCATTTAATAAACAAAGCAGTATTGAATTTCACAAAAAATATATATATATTCATTTTTTTTTTTCAAGATAATATCACATGCTAAAAAAATGCAAGGACAATCCAAATTTACTCGTGTTTATATCACTTGTATTGTTATTTTTCGTTAAAAAGAAAAAATTAATATGGTGTTGAGGAAACCATCCCTGATATGGGTCTAAAAGTGCTCGACTAAACCGACTTGAATAACAAAAAAAATCTCGTATCCTTTTTAATGTTAACACCAATATACATGTGTGTGATTCTATCTTCGGTGCTTTACTCACTTGCTCATATCTTTTGAATTATTTTTTTTTTAATAAATTCAAAGATATTCTCCAACCGTAACTGAAAACTAATCCCCATTAAACACCGTCAGATCCGAAAATTTCACAAATCCTTATTCCCATCAATGATAAATGCTATTCATTTATCATTCAATTACAAGATAAATGCTATTCATTTATCATTCAATTACAAATTAAATGTATTTTTTTATAAATTAATTATTAGCAAGGATGGAACGTAGTTGCGTGAAAGTGCTGCTACATGTTATTCATGCTTAAATAAGGTGCATAAGTTAAAAATTGGTAAATGGTCTTTTAAGCACTAAAGGAACTAGCACCTCTCTGATTTCTCAAACATGTGCATCATATGACCTCAAGGGATGACATACATTTTTTAAGCACTATAGGAACTAGCACTTGTCTCGAACTGTTATGGCTGAGAGGTCGATGACCTTAGGATTAGCGGTAATGATCTTTACGCTTAACGCCACGAAGGGGGGGCTGGTTTCATCTAAATGGATGGGGAGTCGGGTCACCTCTAGAAAACCAAAAAATAAAATAAAATCATATGCTTTGTAAATCAATTTGAGAAGAAATAATAAATACTTGTTTACACAAATTATTTTCATCTTTAAAAAACCATAAAAAAAAATAACGGAAAAGTGTTTCTAATTTTATTTTTTATTGTTGATAAAAAATTTCCATCACACTCACATAAAGGTGAGTTAAGAGAAGAGAGATAAAAAATTATTTGGACCCACTTATTTTTATGTGAGTGTAGCGGGGAAAAAAATTAAAATATTACTATTTTAATAAATAATTACGAATACATAGCAGTTTCGAAATTATTTACGAATCTACAGCAGTCACTCACACCCAAAATGGGCGGGATAATTCACGCCTAAGTGAGGCGGGAATTGCTTGTGATTCACGCCCAAACCAGCGTGAATTGCTCAGCCTATAAAAACCCCAAAATTCCCACTTTTCCCTCTCACACCTTCTCTCTAACTTCTCTCTAAAGTTGCTTTGCCTTCTCTCTAGATTATTTGAGGAGCATTTTGCGCGGCGAAGCCCTGTCGAACTAGTAAGTCTTCATATATGTTTTATCAAATTGTTAATTATGATATGATACATGTTATAATAGTAATTTAGGGTGTTGCGCATATAACTGTTATTATAGTGATCTAGGAATATGTTAAAGTAGTGTTTTAAACCCTAGGAATATAATAGTGACTTAGAAATATAATAGTGACTGTGGAATACCACACTGTGACTGTGAAATATATTACTGACATAGGAATATTGTACACATTTAATTAAATCTTTTTTGTATGTAATGTAATTTAATATTTTTGTTAACACATGTGAATTGCCATTTTTTAGTAACAAATGTAATTTAATATTTTTTGTAACACAAGTAATTAATTTTTTTTAACAACTTAAATTAATATTTTTTGTAACACACGTAATTAGTTAATTTTTGTAACACATGTTGTTAATGTAATGACTTTTGAATATATTAATGAAATCAATTAATTTATTATTGTGTATAGTACACTATTATGGCTGACTCATCATCGACGGAGTCACCTCGGTCTACATCCGATACTGAGGCTCAGGCCGAGCCTTCGGATCCCAGGACCCATGTGCTTCTAGGACCATACAGGTGGGACGTACTAAGGAAGCGCACGCAGCACACACACGTTTCACAACTTGTGTGGAACGAGGAGAAGTGTCGCCACCGCAAGACTCGACGTGGTGTTATCAAGGGGGGTCATCTCCTGATGCTATTCCTGATGTCGTGGCAGACTACTTACAGCAGGCTGGCTTCCTACATGTCGCCTGCATGCGGCATATTCAGGTACGCACATAACTCTGTACCGGTCATGTGACTTTTAATTTAATAATAAAGGTATAAACTAAATGTATGCTTAAGCAAGTTTATTTTAATAATAAATGTATGCATTTATTTCAGATTGATCCCATGCTGATCAGTGCTCTGGTGGAGAGGTGGAGACCAGAGATACATACGTTCCACATGACGCAGGGCGAGATGACCATTACGTTGCAGGATGTTGCGAAATATTGGGATTGCCGACTGATGGGAAAGTGGTTACGGGTGCTACATCCACCAACTGGCGAGAGCTGTGCGGAGAGGTGCTTGGTCACGCCCCGCTCGTTTCAGAGCAGCCGTACGAGGATGTCAAGCTCGCATATTTAGACAGACATTATGCGCATTGGGCTGGAGTTGCTGCGGATCCATAGCAGGTTATGTTTTTTACTAAGGCACACATTGCGCGTATGTTGGGATCATGGCTTCTATGTGACAAATCTGGAGGTAGCGTCGTCGGATGTCGCTACATTGCGTTGCTACGGGGAGGTTTTGATGACATTGGACAATACAGTTGGGGATCTGTTGTTCTCTCACATTTGTTTAGACAATTATGCGAGCTGACCGACCCGCGCAGATCAAACATAGGTGGATGTCATATACTGCTTCAGAAATGGGCGTGGACCAGATTTCCTCCTATTGCTCCTCCTCTTCCTCGGTCTATTCACCCAGAGTGGCACTTCGGGCACCGGTATGTGTCATTTGTTTAAGAATTATACTGTAATTTATCTGTAACAAATTATTAATAATCTTGCATGTTTTCATTTTGCCTATTAATGGTTTAGCCCGCTTTAAACCACAGCATCAGCTTCTATATTGGGGGACTCTAGACACGTTGACTAGGGATGAGGTATGTTATATATTTTTGGAGAAATTATGATTATTATTTTCTCTTGCTGCCAATTAATACGTAATGGAAATTCATCATATTTTTTGTAGGTTATTTGGCAGCCGTACAATCAGAGACTATGATTTCTTGGACATACCTGCAGATTTCCTTTTCCTTTTTCCTTTTCCTTTTTCCTTTTCATCATATATATATATCGATATCTTTGGTTGGCTAGGACACCGATCATATGTTTTAATACGGTTGAGCAGTGCCAACCAAATAGATGCTTGAGACAGTTTGGTTTGGACCAGCCGATACCTTCGAGGCCTAGAAAGCTCAAAAGGGTTCATGATCACATGCTTTGAGGTAAATGGCCTGATAACTGGCAAGTTAAGCTCAGACCATTTATAAATAGATGGCAGCTAAGGGCTCAACACATAGGTCAGCTGCCTCCATTAATTGAACCTGAGCCTGAGCCAGAACTTGAACTGTCGTGACTAGAATCTTGTTCCCTCGGATGATCCCAATTAATGTATGTGTAATGTGGAATGTCTTTCCAAAATGGAACAACATCGTCACCCGCAAGTACAAAATTAAACATTAAAACCCAAAAACCTGCAAATATAAATGTATATTTTCAGCCAGTTCCTTACTTACCTTCCGAAATTGGCGGTAACTGAGTGGACGCGACGTTATCATGTTCCTGGACATGAGACTCCCCCACAACATTATATTCTACGATTTGAGTTTCAGGAATACCACATTCATCATCATTGTCTGAAGCGCTAGCATCCTGTTGATCTTCCATTGCAATATTTTCATCATCGTCATCCTCACCATCGTCTTCCATAACCCAGGTAGGGTCATTTTCTCCTTCCTCAGACAGATTACCAACTGGAGTAGCAGATGATGATGCATTATGTGCAAAATTTAAATCAACCGACCTCACGGGTATAGCAACATCCTCTGTCTCGACAATATCCACGTATAACTCTAAAAAATCTTTCTTTGACTGGTTGAAAAACTCTCCGATTACCATTTCTACGTCTTCATCGTCAACAACTTGCATACTAATGTATTGTGATTCACACCATATCCTTGCAGTGACCATATTGATAGATTGTTTACCTTCAAGCGCTAACTTTTGACGAATTTTTTGATGTACTTCGCTAATTGTTGAGTTCTGCATGATACGTGTTGGCCTTTTCTCGCCTTCAAAAATGACACCACGTCGACCTTCCATTTTCCTACAATTATAATATAAAACAACACGAACAAAATCAAAATGTGAACTCATTCTTAATTACATTAATAAAGAAAAACACAAAACAGAGTATGCATAAGCAAGTGAGACTGTATCGAAGACTAAGAAGTTAAGATGAAGAAGAGTTGTGATGAATGTGGAGATGAGAGGTGTTTATATAGGAAAAATAGGTGTCATTCACGCCCAAAGTGGGCTGGAGAGGGGGCTGATTCACAAATAGAACGGGCTGGAATATGCAGTCATTCACGCCTATTTTGGGTGTGAATTGCTCTTAATTCACGCCTAACATAGGCGTTAATTGCCACGCCCCATGCAGGCGTGAATTGCGCAATAGATCCGAAATTATTTTCGAAACTGCTACCAATTCGTAATTAATTATTAAAAGTGTAATATTTTAATTTTTTTGTCGAGTGTAGCATGGAAAAAATTATAGTAAAAATAAAAATATTAAACCCAAATAATAATTGTACGTGACATTCATGCATTTTACATTTGTTTAGGCATCTCGTAAAAAATAATAAAAACTCATTTATTTTTTATTATAATTTCACCAACCAAAAAAAAAAGTTCATGCAAAGACAATCAACATAATATATTTGCATTACTACATTTCGGGAAAAAAAGAAAAAACTAAAGTCGTCGTCTCTTTTCATGTTAATATTGTATCTCTCAATTAAAAAAAAATACACAATTTAAAAATTCTCACTTGCCTTTGCTTTTGTTGATCATAACCTATGCAATTAATCGTGGTAATACTAAACGATGGTAGTTTAATTTGTGCATTAGAGCTCAGCAGGTGAAGTGAGAGCATGTGTTCGATCCTCTCTAATATCATCTTTATGAGGGGTTTAAAACTTTAATCCTTGATCCGTCCCGAATTTCGAATTAATCCACATAGAAGTTATAAGATTACCTGGGGATAATCTAAAAAATAAAATAAAATAAACCTTGGTAATTTGACTTGGCAAGTCTTTCAGTATCATGTCGATATTTGGGGACATGACTTTTTTGGCAAATCATTGACAAATATTTACTGGAATGCCATGCATCAGTAAAAATTTGCTAAATTGCCATGTCATCTAACTCACTCGCTACAACACGTAGTGAGTTTGAGGCCACATATCGAGTTAGTAATGAATGATTCTAATGTAAATGACTCGCAAGGGGATCATAATGGTTATAGGGAAATGGGTGCTATATCATGGTTTGGGCTCCGCTATACAAAATCTTTCACATACAGAATCCATAAAATTTGGATGGATGCTCATAGAATTTGAGCATTGGTCATTTCTTTTTCTTTTTTTGGTAAAGTCCACATAAAAGAAAAGTTCCTTTATGTTTGTATGCAGAAACCCATAAAATATTTGGATATATTTGTATGAAGAACACACAAATGTATAGGCTATATTTTTTTCAGTATCATTTCCTATGTTTATTATTCTATTTACTATTTTCTTAATATAAACATATTTGTAAAGAACACACAAATGTATATATATTGTATCATTTCCTATGTTTATTATTCTATTTACTATTTTCTTAATATAAACACATTTGAAAGAATGATATATTCTACTAAAGTTGTTGGATTGGTTATAGTTTGAGAATTCAAATATTATTGAGATTTTATTTCACGTGTGTTTGTTTTTATGCAGGCCAATATATTAGCTTTGGAGTATAAAGAAACACTATGAGTAAAGACTTTAAAGACTATACGGAGTTCAGTGGAATGACTAATAGAATAAAAATATCTCTTTTCAATTTAGTTGTGATATGATCTAGGTTATTTTATATGTAATAATAACTTGACCTCGGTATGATGTATAAATAAATTTTAGGAATATTTTTTAGTACCTAGATTTAAAAGATTTTTCTTTTATAATCGCTACTTTATGTATAATATTATGTGGGTCGACATATCATGATATAAATTAAAATTACATGTATAATTTTAAATCCATAAATAAAAGTAAGACTAAATAAATAACTATATAAAAATAAAATATACAATTATATAATAATTTATTTTAAACAGATCAATTGTGAGTTATTGTCAGATTGACAAATTAATAAGGGACATCACAAGTTTTTTTTTTTTTTTCATGTTATTCGTGAATGGAGACGAATTCAACATGAAAAATTCCAATTATGTCCATTATTAATTCACCAATTTGAATTCATGAGTGGAGACGAATTAACACACAGACAAAAATCTCATGTTGTTTCACCTAAGAAAAAAAAAACCACATGGCGTGTGTTAGGAGTGTGTAGTGTAGGGTGTTGTATTCATTTCCTTGTAATCTCCAAAAAATAAAATAAAAGAATATCATGTTGTGTTTAAAATTAGAGAAAAATATTTATCCTTTTAAAGGATATAAGTTTATATCATTTTATATCATAATCGTTGATTTCCGTCAATCAACGGTCATAATCCATTGGATCAAAATTAATGGGACAAATTTATTATTAATTAATTAATAATTTTGATCCAATAAATTATAGCCGTTGATGGACGGAAATCAACGGTTAGAATCTAAAATGATATAAGCTTATATCCTTTAAAATAACAGACATTATTCCCTTTAAATTATCATCCGTGATTCCGTATCTACAATGCTTTCCTCACTGGCTCGTATGGCTTAATTAAAATTCGTTACTATCTTATAAGGGATATATTTTTCTTATGTTGTAGGAAAGAAATTATTTCATGTTGTAAAAATAAAAGTATAAATGAGATTCGTAAGAGAAGAGAAAAAAATGGTGGGACCAATCCCTTTTTTGGGTGTAAAAAAGTTGTTTATATCATATAAAATGAGATAAACGTAAACCATCTTATAATGCCTTGATAGTATTAATGAGTTATGAGAACATTAAATTACATTTTTTTTTGAAAGATTATTACCTGATTTTTTCTATATAAAATAAGTTGTCATTCTATGTATCCATCTCACCTTCATTTATGGCTCGTATGGTACTTTTTCAAATTCAAAGGAAACTTATTAATTGTCATTACTTTATCAATTAATTATTATGATGGGTGGAACACAGCTTGTCCCTTCAGTGGTGCCACATGTCATTCATGCCACAAATAAGGTAAATACATTTTAATATATATATATATATATATATATATATATATATATATATATATATATATATATATATATAAGGGACATGATCCATTGACATCGGTGTCAAATTTTAAAATTTGATATCAAATCTTAGCCATTGATTTTTGTCAGTCAACGGTTATCATTTATTGGCAATTAATGATTAATTAATAAATGTAATTCCCAATAAATGATAACCGTTTATTGACGGAAATCAACATTTAGGATTTAGTGTCAAATTTCAAAATTTGACACCGGTGTCTGCCCCTATATATAAATATAGGGAAAAATATTTATGCAGTTAATGCAGATAAGTTATCTGCATTTATTCCCCAATCCACATCGTTTTAGTATTGAAATCTTAAAAAATTATAAATATAAAGATTATTGTAACCTTGAAATAAATTAAAATTACAAAAACACCATGATTTTAGCCACAAAACGACATTGTATTGGGCTTCATGCAGATAACTTATTTGCAGTAACTGCAACCCATATATATATATATATATATATATATATATATATATATATGGGAATAACATCTATAATTTTAAAAGATATAAGCTTATATCATTTTAGATCCTAATCGTTGATTACTGTCCATCATTAGTTATAATTTATTGAATTAAGATTATTAATTAATTAACAATAAATTTGACACATTAAGTTTGACCAAATAGATTATAACTGCTGATGGACGAAAATCAACGGTTAGGATCTAAAATGATATAAGATTATATCCTTTAAAAGGATAGATATTTTTCCCTATATACAGAGGGAAAAAAGTATCTAATGTTACTTTAAACAATTTTGTCTAATGTTCGGCAAAACGACGTTAGTTTTGGGGTTGAAAATTAAAAAATTAGAATGATAAAGACTATTATAACCCTGAAATAAATTAAAATTACGAAAACTCTATGATTTCCGCCCCAAAACGACGTCGTTTTGATGAAAATTAAATAAAGTTATCTAAAGTAACTTTAGAAAAATAAGCCCATATATATATATATATATATATATATATATATATATATATGAGAAAAGTATATCTCCAGATATCTGAGATAAAATTATCACTAGTGAGCTCACGTCGTTTTGGGATTATAAAATCAAAAAATTATAATGATAAAGACAAAAATAACCCCGCAATATATTAGAATTACAAAAACATATTGATTTCTGCCCCAAAACGAAGTCGTTTTGGGCTTACCAGAGATAACTTATCTTCATTGACTGAAGAAATCCTTTAACCTATATATATATATATATATATATATAATATTAATGTTTCTTATATTATAGGAGATAATTTTATCTCCTACATACATATAAAGGATTAAAGGTATATGAAAAATATTATTTTTATGTTTATGTAGCGGATCAACTTATTTCATATAACATGAAAAATATTAATCCGTATATATAAGAGATAAAATTATCTCATATAATACAAGAAATATTAATCCCAATATATATATATATATATGGCTTTAATGTTTCTAAGTGAATGTAGATAAATTATCTACATTTACTCCCAAGATGATGTCGTTTTGGGTTGAAAAATTAAAAAATTATAATGAAAAAGATTATTATAACCCTGAAATAAATTATAATTACAAAAATATCTTGATTTTCGCCTCAAAATGATGTTGTTTTAGGCTCACTGTAGATAAGTTATATACATTGACTGTAGAAAAAGTGAACCATATCATCCAAATGATATTATTACAATAAGAGTTAAACCTCTTTTGGGTCCCTACCAAAAAAATATGGTCCTGCTTTTGTCCCTTGCAAAAATAAGAATTAACTTTTGGTCCCTCTATAATTTCAATTATTTGAAAATTGGTTCATAAGTGTAACAGCTCGCTGTACACCGATATTGTTAACATTAATTATGATATTAAGCTTAGTTACAATCACAATAATTCATTTATAAAAATGAGAATAATTTTTTTCCGATTATTACGCGAACAGTAAAAGTATAACAAGCGTAATAATAAAAAGCTGCGATCGTAACTGAAACACTAGCGGAAGACTTATTTAACTATTTATACACTTAATTTTATTACATACAAGACACTAAGGGGTTCCTATAAACCCACTTAGCCAATTTCTCACTTTTTACGTTTTTACTCACTTAACCACATTCACTAATTTATTTTTCTACGAACACAAAACAAAAATCCAAACCTAGACTCCAGGTTATCTTTTTTTCTTATTCAATTACCTTTCTAACAAGCTATCACACACCCGATTCCGAGCTTGTGAGCTCCGGTTATCGCCGTTTGAAGTTGGACAAACAACATTGCCCACCAACTCCAAAACAACCCAAAACCTCCAATCTTCACAGAATATTCTGCACCTAACCACCAAGCCAATGGCTCTCAAACTTTTACACCATAAACTAGACATCTCAAACTTCGATTTGATATGTCGTATGCTTAATTTGACCAAGTAATGAAGCAGGAATTAATTTCCCAACACAGACCCGAATCTGCCCAACGGTACTGGCCAGAACAGGGCAGTTTGTGCCATCAGCCACCATGGGCTGCGCACACCACCAATGATTCTAGTATTTTGACACAACGTAGGGGACATCTTAAGCTTCAAAATGACGTATGACACGTCCCAATCGGACCACTGTGGAGAGAGATACGCTCTCCCGAAGTTCACCCAAAAACTGCCAATTCTACAGAAAATTCGCTAGAGTTTCCTTTGTATTTCCTAAAATCCCCAATTTTGCATAAGCCGTTTAACACTACAATTATACCTGAAATCCAGCAAAATCCAATGGGTGGCACACACAAGGACCAACAACGCCTTGGGGCACTTACAACCCAATCCAATATACACTTAAAACATAAGCAGTTTACTTTTAAATCCTTTATAGTTTCAATCACTAACTTTCAATTTCATGCATAATTCATCATACGGATAATCATAAGCCTAAAATAGGCCTAAAGTCCTTCCATCATAATACATACATCCATGGTACATTTACAATATTGGATTACAATTACATTTACAACTTTAACTTTAAACTACAAATATTTACATATTACAACTTCACTTGCCAAATAAATCCATAAACTAAAATGACATGATAGCTAAACTTAGCCAAAATAACATGAACATAATGCTAATGGACTCCTCCTACATACATATACATGTTCATGCTCTAAGTCTAGCCTAGGCCAAGTAGCCACCAAAAAGCAAACTATGCATCACTGCTCCACTTATCATCATGCGGGCTTCTTGCCCGCTGCTCCATATCCACTGGTACATCCTGAAATGAATGCCCCGAGACGGGGTGAGATATACGGATATATCTCAGTAACCAAGAGGTTCTGGAGAAAACTTTGTCCAATGGTTCACTTCGATGTATATCAACAATATAAAACACCATCACTGTTATAAAACGGGATAAAGCAAGGGATTTAGAGAAAGAGGATAATATCAGAAACAACTACGACATGCGGGATGGTAGCTACCAATACCACGCCATGTCCTCGGCTATACGCCTATGGGTACTACCCCTGGCGTGTTCATAGAACAACCCACCAAGGTACCCCTTCCAACCATATACACCCGAGACTACCTAGTGTGCTCCTATTCGGATAACACACCACGACCCTGGGTCAACTGGAACTCCCTCTCGGAGACCTATCCAGTGGCAGTCCGGAAAACTTTCCCGAAGGCTAAAAATATCTACTGGCCAGAGATCTGGTACATAAGTACCCACTGTGATAATGCATATGCATGCTCATGCTGTTCTACACTACTCATACACACTTCCTACCGTTGCCATCAACTAGCAAGGTGGAACACAAAAGGGGAACAAGCCCCAGTACCAAGAGGTTACCTTTCTTTTTATCCGTCCACTAAGCTCCGCAGAAACTCCACTTATAGCTTGATACACAGGGAATGCCTACACATAGGACAATTCCTCACACTTAGAACTTTAAACCACTCATGAATTTCAACATAACATGTGTAAATCACATAACTTACCTCAATCCACTTGGTCCAGGACCAAGGGCAATCCACTGTTTCACTATTCTGGGTTTATATCCACGTACGACAACCTATACAACCATTCATAGCCGTCAGTTTCAGTCAAAATACGTCAAAACGCGAAAACGTCAGATTTCATCTCCCCTCCTTACAGGGTTCGACCAAAACAGTGTTAAATTGGGTTTTATTTTCCTAAATTTTCTTTCTCATTTTATTACACTTACTTAGGTTACCAAAAGACTAGTTCAATCGCCGTTTTTTCTGTTTTACGACTTTTACGCAACGTTTTGCGAAATATTTCACTTTAGGCACATTAGGCCAATTTCACCACTTATTGTTTTTGCATTGATCTTTCCACATGCCAATCACCACACAACCCTACTAATTACCTTTTCAACACACAATACATCACTAAAATTTCCCAAAGCATCATTTCTTCATTTTTGCCTAAAATGTCCGAATGCTCACATAGCCAAACCAAGGATTTTTCACTCAATTCCTATGATCCACACATCACATAATCACACTACAATTCACCATACAACACATCAACACAAAATTCAAAAATCCATTTCATGGCTTCAAATTTTCCTAAGTTAAAATTCATCATTTTTTGCTTAAAATTTTCATTGCAATTCTAGCATTAATGCATCATTCTAAGACATTATCATCTAATAGATATTTTTCATTTGAGTTCTCTAACACAACATATCACAAAATCCCTCTTTAGGGTCCATAATCCAAATTCAAAAATCAACCAATGAAATGTTGAAATAACTTACCCAATTGCAAGGTATATGGCTCCTCCTAAGCATACTCCACCATTGGAGCATGAAAAAGCTTCATGAACACCAAAAATCTCACCAAAACCGCAACTGAAATGGGGCTAGATCTCCTCACACACTCACTTTCAAGGTAAACAAGGCTATCAATGGATTCAGGAAGTATTTTCCATCAAGATTCAAGACAAGAATCGTTGAATTCGGTGGAGAAATGACCAAAGGAAATTTTTGCATGGTGAAGGGGGAGGGGGCTGTCATATGCGCATAGAGGGAGAGAGAAAGTGAGGGAAGATGATGAATAGTGCAAGGTGAGGTGCACTTAAGTGATTTTCAAGTGGGCGGGTCCCACGCGATTTAAAACTCATCCGAATTTCTCTCCGATTTCACTAAACGTCCGTAAATTCAAAACTTATTTAGAAATTCTAATTTTTAATATTCACTAAACTTATTTAATTATACTCACTCAAATGAATCCGGAGCTTTCCAGTTGTTCGGAGAAAACACTGCTTTAAGTTACAGCGCGCGCCGTTGGCACGCTTCCACAAACTGACTTAAATTCATCAAATATTATCAAAAATCATATTTCTTATTTCTATGGACCATTTAAAATTCATATTTGAAACCTAGAGCTCAAAATTCCACTGGTACGTTTTACGATGCAATCTGACTGCGGTATTTTTACCCGCGAAAAACACTATTCACTGATTTTTCTGAAACTTGCCTGTCCACTCAATTTTTCGTTCTGAATCCATTTCCGGGCTTATTTTTATCACCTGAGACCTTCTGCTCAATTTTTATCCTCCTAGGGTTGTGTGCTGGCTAATTATCGTATTGCCCTTTCTTTGCATTTTGGCCTATCCTTTGGAATTTTCGCTAATCCATCACTTGATTACTCACTTAATACTTTAATTACTTAATTTAAAATTATGAGGTGTTATAATAAGCAATTCATTGAAGACCCAATTTACCTTCCATATAAGTATTGTTTCTTTGTAAGGGACAAGAGTGGACAATGTATTTTTTGTTATAGATCTAAAAGATAGTTTACTTTTACAATAATTTAAAAACTAGTTAAAACAAAAGTTTAATTTAAGGGTTAAAAAAAAAAAAGAGAAACAAAAATAAGGAGACAGAAAAAGATTTTTGCAAAATCAAGGGCAGGTTGGGTATAAGAGGACAATTACCAAGGTATTGTCCTAGTCCTCATTTCTCCTTCTCGTCTCAACCACTGTGAAATCCCCTCTTTCAGTTTCAGCACTGAATCAACATACCGCAGGATTTTGGTCAGGCTCCATAACTTGGTGTTCCCTTTCCCATTAACCTCGTATCCACTGGTACGCATGTGTCTAATCCTCAATTTCTTCGACCCATATCTTTAAAAACTTATACCTGATGGAAAATTACCTGATTGAACCTTTACCTAATTTTCTTTATCTGGGGATGAAAAAGATTCAATCTTGGAGCTGTCTTGTTGTTGGGACTTCTGTGTCGTGTTAATTTGAACGTTTTTGAAGCACATTGTTTTGGTTTTCTAGTTTTATAGTCTTTATCTACATTTTATTTTTTAATTCTAACATAGGGGCACCTATATCTAGAATTTGATGTTAAGTCCTGCCTGTGATTAGCGTCTCAATTTCAGTGTCCTGGTTTGAAATGAAATTTACTATTTATTCAGGGAATTATGATCATAACCCGTGGTTATGTGGGTTGTAATTGATTATTGTTCTTTTTTTATAATGTTATTTCGGGGGATGCTATGATACTAATAACTCTTTCATCTTGTTGATTGCATTAGTCTGTGGAGGTGGAGGTTACTTCTCTGCTGAAATGTCCAATAATCCGCAATATCCTGGTTTACAGGTAGAATATCTAGAAGTATAGAACTTTGGTTATACAAACCTTCTTATTTTAATGTTTTTTCTTTTGTTATGCAAGCCTCTTCGGCCTCCTATTGCTGGTTCAGTGGATCCTCAACGCAATTTTGGTCCACCTATGCCTGTTCAAGTAATGCATTTTTTTTTCTAGCTGTGATTGTATAAGCTCTAGGTCAACTTATCATCTATCTGAATAAACCTATTTGTGTGTGCAGTTCCGCCCTGTTGCTCCTCCTCAGCAGCCGCAACAGTTCATTTCCATGCCTTCTCAACATTACCAACCGGTTGGTCCTGGTGTTCCCATGATTAATGTTGGAATGCCTCCTCAAAATCAGCAACCCCAATTTGCTCAACCAATTCAACAGTTACCTCCAAGGCCTAGTCAGCAGTTACCACTCCCATCACATCCAATTCCATTGCCAGTTGCTCGGCCAAACATGCACATGCAATCTGAATCTATGATACCTCTACCTGATTCTCAAGCTCCAAATGGATACCCACCAGGTGGGCCAGGAATACCATTCTCTTCATCATATACGGTAAGGTTCTGGCTTGTATTTTTACTGGACAAATTAAGACTCCAATATGCATGTGTTGATTTAAGAATTGCATTTGTGCAGTTTGCATCATCCTGTTATGGTCAAGTGCAAAATAATTTTACTTCTACCAGCCAATACCAACCTGTTCCTCAAATGCATGCTCTCACTGGTTCTTCGTCCCAGAGCATTACATCTGGTACAACTCTCCAGAGCAATGTTGAACAACCTCCAGTTTCAACTGTCACGCCTTCAGTATGACTCTTACTTATTTTTGACTTCGTGCTGATTCTGTGTTTTGCCTCTTATATCAGCAGAGTTTTTATGCATTCTTAATTTCTTTCTTTCAGACAACCATTGTCCGGTCACACCTTGCTAAGGATGGCTCCACAGATTGGATTGAGCATACTGCTGCTACTGGAAGAAGGTAAATTGATAGGGTAGCCAAATACCAATAGTAGGCAAATTCCCAAGAGATCAGAGAGGAAATAACTCTAAATTGTCATTAACAATTGCAAAGGAAATTACATGCAACCTGAATCTTAATTCAAGTGTTTAGGGAAAGCTAAAAATGCATAAATAAAACAAAGGAAGGAATCAGCTCTTCCAATGGAGGCACCAGCACTCCAAGACAGCAACCTTACTGCCCAAAATCACTCAAAATTCTTCTCTGTGCCTACCTCCTTTTCTCCCAGCGTAATCATTCTCTCTTCTAATGGTTTCTCCCTTCTTCATCACGTTCTCACCCCCACTTTCTTGAGGAGTTA
This sequence comes from Gastrolobium villosum, assembly GCA_032173675.1. Taxonomy (NCBI): domain Eukaryota; kingdom Viridiplantae; phylum Streptophyta; class Magnoliopsida; order Fabales; family Fabaceae; genus Gastrolobium; species Gastrolobium villosum. The sequence continues at coordinate 144,778 of JAVKPL010003691.1, forward strand.
ATCCCATATACTCTCGCTCATCCTTCCATGTGTACATTCATTTGACTAGGGGCCTATCAAAATGATTCAAATGTTTGCTTGTGATCCTAGGTTACGGTGCTGTTGATATCTTGTTCTTAGCTAAGTGATGCTAGATGCAATTAAAAAGGATAATTGTTTAGTAGGGAGGAAAGCAAATGAATGAAAAAACAATGTATGTGATGGATTAAAATGAGCATTGATAGAATTTTGTGCCTGGCTTCATTCTGCTGGGTAAAATCTTTGTATTTTACTAGTGCCATTTTCCTCCTATCATGGGCTCCTAGCATGCTTTGGGTATAGTTTTCCCCTGATGGTTAATTAAATAGTTGTCAAAAATAAAAAGATCTTAGCTTTGGTAGATTTATCTAATACTTTATTTTCAATTCAAGATTGTATAATTGATTTTACTTAAACTGGCTATCCAACTTGTTTACAGTCAAGAGATTCTTATGATGATATTACTCAAGCTACTAATTGCTACTTGTTTACTTTTTTCTCCTTCTTAATTTTGGTTCTAATAAGTAAAATGTTAATTTATTGAACCATCTATAAAAGGACAATTTCCTTTAGTATACATTATATAGACTGTTCCCCTTGCTTGATGTCGCCAATAGTTTTCAAATCGCCAATAGTTATAATTGTCTGCAAATCTCACGGTTCAAACTTTTACTTTATTTTGCAGATTTTACTACAATAGGAAGACAAAACTATCTAGTTGGGAGAAGCCTTTTGAATTGATGACACCAATTGAGGTGAGTCATACAATTGATTTTGATTTCATGTTATTGTTTGACTTGTTAGTCATACCATGAGATCTTTTGTTCTTTTACGGTTTCTGGTGAAAGTTGGAATGTGCATACCACGAGATCTTTTGGTCTAGTACAATATTAACTGGGTCAACATATTCAAGTTTAATTGTTATATGCTTTCTATTTGTCCAAGTCTGGTGAAAAAATCTGCTCCATTAGCTCACTCATTACTGAACGGGTTTTCTCTCAGGCAGGCAACCATCAATCTTGACTTTTACGTCTTATTGTAAGGTCAGTGTTGTGACAATTGCCGGTTGGACCGTCTGATATCAGCTTTGTTTGTTTTCTTTGGATGATTCTGTAGAAGAATTTTCTCTTACATTTGTTTTTTAAAATCTAGAATAAAAGGTCTGCGCTATAAATCAGAAAGAATAACAAAAGACAGTTGATGTTGTCTTAAGATTATTTTCAGTATCTATTTTCTTAATAAAAAATAAAAAACATACTTTATTCCTTGGGGTTTCTTTCTTTGTGGGTGGGGGCTTTGGAAATTATTTGTTGACTTCTCTCTTATGGTTTCTTATATGTGTTACATGGAAAGGTTATGTCTCTTTGTTTAGATTTGCTTCTAAAAAGAAGGCTCTCTTTCAATGTACTCTAAGATAAGCATTCCAGTATATCCATTTTGAGCTAATTCCGTTATGGTAAAGATTTTTAGCATATGATGGTTTTCTTGTCTTTTATTAGTATCACTCCTAGCACTTTGAAGTTGGTGGCTTTTTTAATGCCTTAAGGACTTCTATCTTTCTATTTTACTTTAAATGCGTGACTCCCATAGCTTTAAGATGCTTACAGGTACATGCTGTACTACTCTTTTGAGAGGTAGGATATGCTGTTGGTCTTTGCTGCTTGCTCTACCTACTATATTGCTTGAATGTTAGTAAATCCTGTCATTGTGTTACTGTCTTGATTGTTAATTCCTTTGTCTGGAATTTTCTCATTATCTGATATAGCTGTTGTGTACCATGTATTAGGTGATAAATGTTGTGTACCACGTATTAAGCAATCAAGGAAATAATATCTCTAATGTAATTACTAACATAGAAGTTGTCTTGTTAGTAATTGATCCTTTACCTTACCCCATTTTTTCCTTGATTTGCTGTTCTTTCTTTCACATTCTTACTTTGGTAATTTGAATTTCTAATTTCTGTTATGATGTAGAGATCATTATTCTTTTGGAAGGAAATCTCTTTATGAAAAATTATCCACATATTTCATTTTTGTCATTTTGTTAGAGGGTCGATGCATCAACAAACTGGAAGGAGTTTGCTAGTCCCGATGGAAGAAAGTGGGTCGTCATTACATTAATTTGTCTTTTTTTTCTTCTCTTTTTAATGTTCATTGCTGATTTTTTCTTTTATTAAATGAATATTCTGTAGGTATTACTACAACAAGATCACCAATGAATCAAAATGGTTAATTCCTGAGGAACTGAAGGTTTCCACCACTGAAAATGATGATGTTTTAATTATTCATTCCGTTATTTTGTGCCTCTAATTCTTAAACTCTTATTACTTTTCTGCAAATCTTGTACTTCAAGTTGGCCCGTGAGCAAGTTGAAAAGGAATTTGTCAATGGATCACGTCCTGAAGCATTACCGAATTCTCATACTCAACCCTCTGCAACTCCTGTGATTGAAGCAACACCTAGTGCAGATAATTCATCTTTAACTGGTCAAGGAGAACCGTCAAGTCCTGTTTCAGTTGCTCCTGTTGTTACTACATCTATCAATAATCTACAATCTGAGATGACTTCTGGATCATCTGCCTCTCCTTCTGCAACCCCTATAAATGGAACAAAAGTGGATGAAGTTGAGGCACCTGTAAATGCTGTCACACCATCAGATGCTAGTGTGGGAAGTGATAGAGCTTTTGTTAGTGATGTTAATACTGCTAAAACACCAATGTACCTATTCTGCTTTTCTGTGATCAGTCTTTGATTTTGTTTTTGTCTGGTGGCAGTCATTTTTATTTTGTTTGTGGTAAATATTGTAGGAATGATGCCAGCAACTCTTCTGCTCAAGATACTCCAGGTTTTACAGATGCAGTTCCAGCTGAAGATAAAGAGGTATGCTTTTCTAATTGTAGTCTTAATGTGTCTCTGATGAGTTTTGCTTCTGGTGTTTAGCAAGCTGATTAGTCTTGAATTCTGTAGGATGATAAAAATGATTCAATAGGGGAGAAAACTAATGATGTGGCCCCAGAAACAAAGGCAGTTGAGCCAGAACCCTTAGTTTATGCGAATAAGATGGTATGAGGATGAAATATCATTATTTTAACTCTCTTTATCTCTATATATCTATCTATGTTATGTTCGTGGGCATTGAGCATTTGTTATGATACATTTCCTTATTAGGAGGCTAAAGAAGCATTCAAAGCACTCTTGGAGTCTGTAAATGTTGGATCTGACTGGACTTGGGATCGGGTAGAGTGATTTCATTGATATATTTTAATGTCACTTACCTATTGCAACATTTTTTTATTTATTAAATGTTTCTCTTGTTTATTTGATATGCTTTGACACTGACAATTGTGTGTTTCAGGCTATGCGATTAATAATTAATGACAAAAGGTACGGTGCCTTAAAAACACTTGGAGAAAGGAAACAAGCTTTCAATGAGGTAATTTGGTAGTTCCCACAAGAGAAATTACACACAAATGCAGTAGAACAGGGCAAATTGTAAGAACTCATTGTAATATAGTATATACATTCAAATATGGAAATCTTTAGATGAATTACAATGGAATAATAACAAGAAAATAACCACAGATTATTTCCTCTCTCTAAAACTCTGTTTTAACAACTTTCTTACCCTACTACTCTTGCCTCTCTGGAGACATTGCATTTCTAACTTCTAACCACGTTGGGTGTTGCTTGTGTGGGTTTAAATCCCCTGCCCTGTCTCCTAGAATATATCTGAGTGATAGGAGGCCTAACATAATTCTTATGTAACGTTGGAGTGAATCATAATACTTTATCCGCCTTTTATGTTTACTTATGTGCAAATTGCTTTGTTGTGTCTCATCTTTGCAACTCTCAATTGGTTGTTCTATTTGTAAAGTGTCTTGAGTGAGTGCCAATCTGCTTTCATATTTATTTATCAATTGCATCGGTAATAGAGAAGGAAAAATTGTATGAAGATAATTGCTTTTTAGTAATCATGTGAGTTCTCTGTTGAGTTTGTTGGAGTGGATTTGGGATAAAAAATTAAGGGAAGACAGCTGGATGAAATCAAATTGTAATATAATTACTGAATTAATAATGTTTAATAACAGGTTATTTACAGGGTGCTCCTAGTCATGTGTAAGAGCAAAAATTATCCTAGTAGCATCTATTATCGGTCAAGCAGTCTTGTAGGTGTTTTGGGTGTATACTATAGAAATACAACCCATGCATGGGAAATTAGTATGCTGTAGTACTACTTATCTGAAATATGAAACTATTATTTTTCAATATGTTTTCAGAATATTTGACTTGTTATGATCTTTTTGAAGTAAAGAAGTTTAAATCTCCTGTTAGTATCCGGAAATTTGACCAGATAAGTTCAGTTGGGGATCAAATTTCCTGTACTGGAGAAACTATTTTCATCTTATCTAGAAACTTCCTATTCTTTGCTTTTATTCCGACCAATCTAATGCTTTTTCATTTGTCCAGACATTTTTTTAAAGAGGAAAAATTATATTAAATTACTGTTTTAAGTAATTAGAAAACTTAAGTGAGTTTTTAGTTTATCTCTTACGACTTTTGAGTAATTAGTATATAACTATTAATACATGATTGGTATTGGAGAGGATAGGTTGCTGGGGGCAATCTCCTTCAGGTGTCAACTTTGTTGTCCATCCCTACAGGATTGATCTCTACGTCCATTTGATTGTGAATTGGTGATCTGCATGGGGTGGGGAAATTCCATTCTGATTGCTATCTCTAATCTGTTGTATTGATAATGTACCGCATCAATAACTTACATATTATAAGATGATAACATCACTCTTTTTTTTTCAGTACTTAAGTCAGAGGAAAAAACAGGAAGCGGAAGAAAAGCGTATGAAACAAAAAAAAGCACGGGAGGATTTTAAAAAAATGTTAGAAGTATGTTTTATCTGCTTCCACTTTTCTTTATAACTATGTGATATGTTACTTCCTTTGATTGTACAATTTTTGCTAATATACAAAATTATTTTCCAGGAGTCCACAGAGTTGACTTCATCCACTAGATGGAGGTTTTTTTTCTTATTTCATGATATTTGAATTTGATTTTTATTCTTGTCTTACATTGCCCAACTTAAATTAAGTTGATACACTTCATCACAAGTTTTCTTTGCTATTGATTTTTTTGGATAATCACTCAGCAAAGTAGTGTCTATATTTGAAAATGATGATCGCTTCAAGGCTGTTGAGCGTGACAGAGATCGCAGGGATATGTTCGATAGCTTCTTGGAGGAACTTATAAACAAGGTGGACTCTACTTCCTCATATAATCCATTTATGGAACATATGTGCATATTTTGGGTTGTTTGACTGTTTCTTATCATATAAATATACCTATATTTGTCAATGTCAAGCATGTTAGCCTTGCTTCCGGATTGAAACTTTAGCCTACATGTGCATGTTATCTCCATTGATGATATATGATGTGTATTACTCTCTAGCATGAACAACAGCCTCAATAATTATATTTTTTTTTATGTTCATCACTCTCGTGGGTTATGATTTATATTAGATGTTTTCTGGATCATCAAAATATGGTTTTGGTGATTGCTAAATTTTATTTAAAGATAAGTTGCAGCATTGGACATTACTCAATTCTGAGCTGTAGCTAAATTATGTTATGGATGACAGGGAAAAGTCTGTTAAGAGTAGGAAAATGAGGGAATTGAGATGTAGAGTTTAGAAACAAAGTCAAAGTTTCCTTTTTAATGGATATGAAACCACAAGTGAAGCTTTTTTTGGCTGTGATCAGTGCATTAAACTTGCAAATTAATTAAAATGCTTTTAGGTGGTGTTTGGTTGGGAAATATCTATCTTTCTCAAGTATGGAAACACCATGTTTGTTTCAACATATTTTCTCCAAAAACCCATCTATATAGATATCCTCATTCAAAAACCCAATTTGAAGGTGGGCGGAAAACCGGTTATCTCACTTTTAATGCATTGTTGATTTCATAAAGTTTTCCCCCACCAAACAACTTTTTTTTACATTTTTCTACCTATTTCACTTTATCCATCTTTCTAATCATTTCTCTATCTATTACATTTCCTTATTATTCTAAAAAAATTTCCCATACCAAACGCCCCCTTAGTAAATATCTGCCCTGGAATTTATATTAGGAACGGGCAAGGATACAGGAGGAACGAAAGCGAAATATAATGGAATACAAGAAGTTTTTGGAATCTTGTGACTTTATAAAGGTAAATAGTTTTTTTTGGTCCATTATATTTCTACAGATTTTCTTTGACATTAAATTCCGTTGATGCATCCATCACGTTCTCCATAGGCTAGCACACAATGGCGAAAAGTTCAAGACCGCTTAGAGGCTGATGAAAGATGCTCTCGTCTTGAGAAAATTGACCGCTTGGAAATATTTCAAGTAACTTCCTTTGTTCAACTTCTGTAAAATTAGCCTAACTCAACTTCTGTAAAATTAAATTTTTCTGTCAATCTAATTTATATTTTGCCTTTCAGGATTATTTACGTGATTTAGAGAAGGAAGAGGAAGAGCAGAAGAAGATACAGAAGGTGCTGTTATGTGTATCCTCTATATGTGATCTTTTGGACTCTACTCCCTTCCTCTCTTTTATTGAATAATCTCATGTCTATTCTCAATCAAAATAGGAAGAATTGAGAAAGACAGAACGTAAAAACCGTGATGAATTCCGCAAATTGATGGATGAACATATCGCTTCAGGCATTCTTACAGCAAAAACTCACTGGCGTGATTATTATTTAAAGGTTAACTGTCCATCTTTATGGCTATTTATATTTATTTTTTGTTTTCTGTTCTAAAATGCAAAATTTAAACTTTCAGCTTAGTTACATAATGTTGATACCTTGTTTCTATTTTCTGATTTGTCTTGGATAACTATTTGATTACGATGATGCCGATGATATTGTTTTGGGCGGTCTTGTAGTTGAAAGATTTACCTGCTTATCTAGCAGTGTCATCAAACACCTCAGGTTCAACTCCAAAAGACTTATTTGAAGATGTTGCTGAAGAGCTAGAGAAGCAAGTAAGTATGCTAAATTGTCTTTATGGTTGGGGGTAAGCTGTCTACTAATTTCATGAGCAAGGTTTCTTTGCAAATGCCAGACCTTCAAGTATCCTTTTATTCTTTTTCCCTCATGATTGTTTTTCAAAATTTGTAAGTTACATATTTTTTGTCCTTTTAGTAGCTCAAGTTCTAAATTTCAATTTATTGTTAAGGCAAGAAAAAGAATTGTTATCTGTTGAAACTTTTTAAGTTTTAATTTCTCTTCCATTAAATCATGAGGCTTTGAACAGCTTTAGCTTGAAGCATGTGCACACCCAAAAGGATTTATATCAACCTAGATGGATTAAAGATGTCCCAGAGCAATAAAAAACTAATTTGGGTTAAATGAGAAACTTGATCACAAATCGTCTTACTATATTGAGATGGGTTGTTGCTTGACTCAAATGAGCTGGATGATTTATACTTTTATGCACCCTAAAAAATTTTACCATTGAAAAAAGTGGTTCTCACAAATTGCCAATTTTCCGTATTTATGTCGTACAGTATAGTGAAGAAAAGAGTCAAATAAAAGATGCGGTGAAGTTGTCAAAGGTATGATGTATCAATATTTTGTGGTTTCTGTATAACAAGTGTTTTCTGATGTGTACGATGTTATCACAATTCTCAGATCACATTGTTGTCAACCTGGACTTTTGAAGACTTCAAATCAGCTTTATCAAAAGACATTAGCTCTCCATCTATATCTGAATTCAACTTAAAGGTAGGTACATCAGTGCGACACACACACACACACACACACATTTATATTTATATTTATATTTACCCTCTGTTTTTATGCATTCCAGTTCTGAATTTCTCTACATGTTTCGGTACTAATTGCAAGTTTGTTTATCATAATGAATGGTGCCTCGATCTTTTCTTATGTAACTAATTTGCCCACAGTTATGCTTGAACTTGTGGTTTTTTCTTCTCATGCTTATTGTGGGCATCCTTTGGTTGAGAATACTAGTAAGATCGACCCAGCATGCAATTTCGATCATCCTCCTTTTGAGCCATTGCTATTAATGATAAAGGTCCCTTGTACTTATCAATCCCCAACTCGGCCTTCACCTTATACTTCAATCCACTCATGAATACCCTGTGTGTGAAATCCTAATTGGCATAATGGAATGGAGCTCAAAGGAGTCTGAATTGCTTGCAATACTCCATGATTGACTTGCTTGCTGCAATCCGATTGACATTTTGTTTGGATCTTCATATGAGGCAATTGAGACCTCCCTAGGGTCCATGGCGGAGTGCCGGCTAAGTCATCACCCTCATCTGTGGTTACCACCCCATAAAATATGGTAGCTTGATTTGATTTATGTTTGAGGCTTCTATCCAGTGCAAATATCTAGGTCATAACTTCTAGGCATCCTTTGCCACTCATATGAAATGGTAGTAGACTCTAAAAAATGAACACCTGAAATGCTAGTATACCCCTATTAAATGTGTAGAAAATCAGAATTCAAATTCAATTATTTTTCCATTTTTATTTCCTATTAATTAGGATTGATTGTAATTAATTAGAATCCGTTATTGTATTAATTAGAATTAATTATGATTAGGTTTGGTGAGTCATAGCTGAGTCATGCTCAGTTTCTTTTTCCTTGTATAAATACTCCTCATTCCTCATGTAAATTATTCAATATCAATATACAGAAACTTTTTCAATATTGTATCAGAGCGGGTTCGTTCCTATCCTAGATCAGCCACCTTCAAGGCTGAAAAACCGTCCAAACACCTACTCAATTCTGTCCAAACACAGAAACATAATCTACAGACCTCCGATCAAGAAAGTGAAGTGACCATTCGACTCAGAAGGCTCCGACGAGTTGAAAAAATTAAAAACTTGATTTTTTCATCCACGGTCAAATCCTCTCTCTTCCTTCATGTCTTCCTCAGAGCGTTCTTCTGCTTCCTCATCTGTTCCCAATACTCAGTCCTCTGGAGACAACTTAAGTATGCAGATTACTAGTCACCGGTTGAACGGTAAAAATTTTCTGCCATGGTTTCAATCTGTTAAGTTGGTGATCCGGGCAAAAGGAAAGATGGGTTATCTTGAGGGAAAAATGAAGAAACCTGCTGAGGATTCTCCTGATTATGAAAATTGGGAGATTAATAATTCCTTGGTAATGGCATGGCTGACTAATTCCATGGAACCACATATTGGCCAAACCTATTTGTTCTTCGACACTGCCAAGGAGATTTGGGATACTGTTCAACAAAATTATTCAGATCTTGAAAATACCTCTCAAGTCTTTGAACTGAGAAATAAGTTGAGAGACTTTCGTCAAAAGGGTATGACTATTACTGAATATTTTACTGCACTAACAAATTTATGGCAGAAATTGGATCTTTATTATGCATCCGATCTTAAAGGATTGGAAGCTAATACCAAATTTAAAAAACACTTGGAGAAGGAAAGACTGTATGATTTCCTTGCCGGACTCAACCGAGATCTTGATGAGGTTCGTGGTCGAATATTGGGGCAGCGACCGTTACCCTCACTTGCTGACGCCTTTGCTGAAGTTCGTAGAGAAGCCAGTAGACGGAGAGTTATGCTGGGAGAAAAAGAGTCGCTTGATAAGTCTGATGATATGTCTGCATTAGCTGCCAACCGTACCATTGACCGTTCCTCTGAAGAATCAAAACGGGATGGTCGTCCATGGTGCACTCATTGCAATAAAATTGGTCATACCCGTGAGAAATGTTGGGAAATCCACGGGAAACCTGCAAATTGGAAGCCCAAAGGAAAAAATAAAGGTCGTGCATATCAGGTCTTTACTGATGACAAGGTTGATGAGCCTCATGCATCCTCTAACTCTGATGGTGTCTTTCTTAGCAAGACTCAGTTTGAACAATTTCAGAGACTTTTGACTCAACCTCCTAAAGCCACTAGTAATGTGTCCGCAAGGTACAACTTTTCATGTTGATAGTCAAAATCATTGGATCCTTGATTCTGGAGCCTCTGATCATATGACAGGTAATCTTGGCTTGTTTTGTTCATACACTCCATATTCTGAACCCTCTAGAGTCAAGATCGCCGATGACAGTTTTTCCCAGATTGCGGGACACGGAACCATTAAACTTTCTGAGCTGATTAATTTAACATCAGTTCTTTATGTTCCTTCTCTGACTTGTAATCTCATTTCCATAAGCAAGCTGACTTCTGAGTTGCATTGCTTTGCTAAATTCTTTCCACATGGTTGTGTTTTTCAGGAACAGGATTCAGAGAGGAAGATTGGCAGTGCTAGAGAGGATGGTGGACTTTACTACTTTGAGGAGGATGTGACTCATGAAGCCGTTTTCGTAGAAAAAAACTCTATGTTTCCTTTTGATTCATGTAATGATGTTATGCTGTGGCACCGTAGGCTAGGCCATCCAAATTTTATTTATCTTCAGAAGTTGTTACCAAACTTATTTATTAATAAAAGTCCTAGTTTGTTTTCTTGTGATATTTGTCAACTTGCCAAGCATACTCGTGCTCATTATCCTTCTAAAGTTCACCATGACTCTTCCCCATTTTCCTTAATTCATAGTGACATATGGGGTCCAGCCCGTGTTAAAAATATTTCAGGTACTCGATGGTTCATTACCTTCATTGATGACCATTCCCGAGTTTGTTGGGTATATCTTCTAAAGGACAAGTCCGATGCTGCATCCGTGTTTAAAAAATTTCATGCCATGGTTCAAACCCAATTCCAAGTTGCTATACAAATTCATCGTACATATAATGGCAAAGAGTACTTTAACTCTATTCTTGGAGAATATCTTTCCCAACATGGCATCCTTCACCAAAGCTCGTGTCCTGACACACCCCAACAAAACGGAGTTGCGGAAAGAAAAAACCGACATCTCCTTGAAGTTGCTCGGGCTCTTATGTTTACCACGAGTGTTCCTAAATATCTTTGGGGAGAGGCAGTTCTCACTGCCTCGTATCTGATAAATCGAATGCCATCTCGCATTCTAAAATTTCAGTCTCCTCTTTCTCGTCTTTGTCGTACCTTCCCTTCCTTCCGAGGCGTCTCCTCCTTACCTCCCAAGTTATTTGGTTGTGTTGTATTTTTCCATATTCCCTCCCATCAACGGTCTAAGCTTGATCCTAAGTCTCTCCAGTGTGTCTTTATTGGTTATTCTCCTACTCAACGTGGCTATAAGTGTTATTCACCCTCCCTTCGTAAGGTCTTTGTCTCTATGGATGTCACCTTTTCTGAGAATGACTCTTTCTTCCCCGTGACTTCTTTTCAGGGGGAGTCTATAGGAGTAGATGAAGATCAGTCATGGGAACCTACTGATGCCACAATATTACCTCTATTTTTGGAAACAGGGGGAGCTACAGAGTCCACACCATTAGGAGCCTCCTCAAAGAGGGGACAAGTTTATAGCAGGCGAAAGCCTCCTCAAAGACAAATTTATAGCAGGCGAAAGCCTCCTTGTGAATAACCCAGAGCCTCTACACTGCCAGGATTCTGAACCATGTTCTAGTTCCAGCACCCCAACACTTGAGTGCCATGATGAAAATGATCTAAACTTGCCTATTGCTCTCAGAAAAGGTACTCGATCTTGTACTACTCATCCTATTTCTAATCATATTTCATATGGAAAGTTGTCCCTAGGGTTCCGTGCTTTCAATACTATGTTGGATAGTACAAAGATACCGAGAAATATACATGAGGCTCTCGATGATCAAAAATGGAGAGATGCTGTCTTTGAAGAAATGAATGCTTTAGAAAGAAATGGAACTTGGGAGATAGTGACCCTACCCAAGGGAAAACAGGCAGTAGGATGCAAATGGGTGTTTACAATAAAATTCAATGCAGATAATAGCATCAACAGATACAAGGCAAGATTGGTTGCAAAGGGTTTCACTCAGACTCATGGGATAGATTATCATGAGACTTTTGCTCCGTTTGCTAAAGTCAATACCATCAGAGTTCTCTTATCTCTTGCTGCCAACCTAGATTGGCCTCTACAACAGTTAGATGTGAAGAATGCATTCCTAAATGGTGACTTACATGAAGAAGTCTATATGGATCCTCCACCTGGTTTTGAAAAGGGAAATGGATCAGTGTGTAAACTAAAAAATTCTCTATATGGATTGAAACAGTCTCCTCAGAGAATGGTTCGACAAATTCACACAAGCAGTCAAAAGAAGAGGCTTCATTCAAGCACAGACTGATCATACTCTCTTCCACAAACACTCTAAGGATGGTAAAATTGCTATTCTTATTGTATATGTAGATGATATAATTCTTACAGGTGATGATATTGAGGAATTGAACACCTTGAAGAAATATCTAGCAGCTGAATTTGAACTCAAAGATCTTGGCACTCTCAAATATTTTCTTGGTATGGAAGTTGCTAGGAGCAAAACAGGCATCACTCTCACACAAAAGAAATATGTTCTAGATCTTTTGTTGGAAACAGGAATGTTAGGATGTAAACCTGCTGAGACACCAGTGGAACCTAATACCAAGTTAGGTATTGAAGATGGGAATGAGGTGGATAAAGAACAATATCAGCGATTGGTTGGTAAACTAATTTACTTATCTCATACGCGTCCTGACATTGCCTTTGCGGTGAGTATGATTAGTCAATTCATGCGCTCACCCAAGGAAAAACATCTTAGTGCAGTCTATAGGGTGCTTTGATACCTCAAGAACACTCCAGGAAGAGGATTATTCTTTAAAAAGGGGTATAAAAGGACGATTGAAATCTACACTGATGTAGATTGGGTAGGCTCATCAGTAGACAGGAGATCTACCTCAGGCTATTGCACCTATGTATGGGGAAATCTTGTTACTTGGAGAAGCAAAAAGCAAACAGTGGTTGAAAGAAGTAGTGCTGAAGCAGAATTTCGAGCTTTAGCTCATGGAGTTTGTGAAGGAATCTGGTTGAGAAGACTTCTTCAAGAGTTGAAGATTTCATATTCCCTACCAATAAAACTATATTGTGATAACAAGGCAGCTGTTAGCATTGCTCAAAATCTTGTGCATTTTGATCGAACAAAGCATGTGGAAGTTGATCGTCACTTCATCAAAGAAAAATTAGATGATGGAAGTGTGCGTATGATGTATGTTCCAACCAAAGAGCAAACTGCAGATATCCTTACCAAGGGCCTACACCGTCCAGCATTCGAAGACTTGATTGACAAGTTGTGAATGATCAACATTTACCTCCCAACTTGAGAGGGAGTGTAGAAAATCAGAATTCAAATTCAATTATTTTTCCGTTTTTATTTCCTATTAATTATAATTGATTGTAATTAATTAAAATCCGTTATTTTATTAATTAGAATTAATTATGATTAGGTTTGGTGAGTCATAAGTGAGTCATAGCTGAGTCATGCTCAGTTTCTTTTTCCTTGTATAAATACTCCTCATTCCTCATGTAAATTATTCAATATCAATATACAGAAACTTTTTCAATAAAATGATTAAACCATTCAATTGGTTTCAAACTGCTTTCTCTTGGTCTAGATTAGTTCAAATGAGTGTTCTTACTCAACACGACAATTAATTGAAAAAAAAGTTGGAAATTTTATTTTTATGATAATTGGGGATGGTCCAAAATTGTTCTCTTTTGTCTCTTCATATCCATGTTTGTCTTTTATAAATATAATTTGTTTACCATGGTGAGTGACTGTCCTCAATTTTCTCTTGATTCATTGTGTTGAGGGACTTGAATGATAAAGGTATACTATAAAGCTTGAATTTTTTAGAGTTTAATTCTAATAATTCTTGATTCCGAACCATATCTGGTCTGATGCTCTGCTATCCTACAGCTAGTGTTTGATGAGCTACTAGAACGGGCAAAGGAGAAGGAGGAGAAGGAAGCTAAGAAACTTAAACGTCTTGCAGATGATTTCTTTCATCTACTATATTCTACTAAGGTGCAGTATTGTGGACATCAACTTATAGGTGCTGTCATATTATAATGGATGGGCAATAACGAATATTGTTTTTGCTTTTGTTTTGCTACTTCGTTGCAGGACATTACCTTGTCTTCAAAGTGGGAGGACTGTAGACAACTTGTTGAAGATAGCCAAGAGTTCAGGTCTGGATTATGATAATTTTAACCTTGAAACTTAAATTATCTTTTCCTCTTTTCTAATATTTCCAAAACTGGTCCAGTCATTGAACTGCTGAAGGAAGAAGTTCAATGTTTTGAGGTCCAAATGGGATTGAACCGGGGTTTTATATTTCCATGCATATTTATTAATTTGTAACAATAACCATGTATATATATAAAAACTAGCATATATATCTTAAGTGGATAGGTAAAATAATAATAAAAAAGACTATAATATCTTATGATCAAATTGCTTCATGACATATTAAAGGGCAGCTTGGTGCCATAAAGCTCTTGCTATGCGCAGGGTCTAGGGAAGGGTCTACAGTACAGAAGGATATATATAGTAGCCAGCCTTGCCTTGCAAGTGTAAAGAGGTTGATTTACATGTGATCTTTGGATCACATGACAGTAATACCAATCGTTATGCCAAGTTCCCCTTCTTGTCTTCATGACACATTGCAGAAGTAATAAATATATCTTACACTATATAAATATCTATACCTATATGTTATAGATTAAATAAGGAAATATATTTTTTAAAATGTCTGTATTAAAAATAAATCAATATACGAATATGATAAATTGATTAAGATTTTAGAAGCAATAAACTCAGTTGGCATAGTGGCTAATCGCCCTTACAATAATGTCAATGGGAACCTTGATATCATTTTGAATTTTGTGTTCACAATATTTAAGTTGGCATACAATATATTATGTTGAATAGGTATGAGTAGGCATACCGGTATTGGTATGTGTAGGGTGTAGGACAGTATTTAAAACTAAGATATGGTTATTAGAGGATATATCATATAGGAATATAAAGCCATAAATAATAGTATTAAAATCATAATATAAATCCAATTTTCATATGTTCTAACTCAAGTAAGCAACAAATATTTAAAGTAGGCATAAGTTTTGAAGACAGTGAAGTAACAGTTTGTTTCATTTAGTAACAAAATATACAAATTAGCAACAAAACTTGGTGTTATGCACCCACTGTTCTGTACTTGAGTGGTAAGTGATTATTGGGTATGTAACCATGTTTACCCAATAAGTGCTGGTACCAAATACGTACCCATATATGACAACTATTTAGGAATACCCATGCATCATGGACAATATATTTATTGTTATGACCATATTTAACAAGAAGCAACCTTGTACAAGCGGTAGCTGGCGATGGAGTTACACTTGAGATCCAAGTTCAAACTTGAGGTAGGAGATTTTGTGCCAACTTATGCGTTAATTTGAACTATTTCGGCTGGTCAAACTGTGACTAGTTCTCGGTCAATCGGTTCATGACTAATTTGTTTGTTCAAATACTGGTCTGGCTTTGAAGGCTTAACCTGGCTGGCTTTTGAATTGTTTCACAGTTAGCCTATTCCGACTAGTCCGGTTTGGTCTTAAAAGCTATGCCCTTTTCTCTCGCAGTAGTAACGGGTTGCGGAAGGTGGACGTTATTAGCCGTGCTGCAACGCAACAGGTAAGAGTTGCGGTTGCAATTGTGTTGTGGCAAGGAAACAATGTGGAATCCCAAGGTTTCCCTTGTTTTTAATTTCTAACAGCTATTTTTCATGGCTCTTTTGGTCTTATAATTGGGTTTTAGTATGAAACCCTCGGCGCACTCCATAGAAGTGAATAGTGCACAATAGCACTACTGTAGGACGTTGCGGCCCATGGCCGCTACAGTGCGCAATGCAACACACCAACTACAAGTAGCATTTGTAGTGGCCACTATTTCATCCATTTCGCTGCAAATCGCGGAGCTATTGCGCCTCTATAGTGAAAGAAGCCAACTTTACATATTTGCCCTCATTTTTAAATCATAACAGCAACATTTAAAGGATTTTTTCATCCTTTAACCTTTAAAACATTTGAATCCTTCTCTCTCCCCTTCATTTCTTCGCTCCGTCACTGTTTCTTCGAACATCAACCAGCCATCAGCGACCAGCGACGGAGATGACGACCAGTATCCTTCGTTCGTGTCTTTGTTTTTCGAGTTTGTCTACCTATCTTTTTTTTAATTGGTTTTGACTTCAGCCAACTTGAAGATGGAAACCAATGACCAAACATAAGAGTCTCTTTCTTCTTGTGGTTTGGTGAAACCCACGGGGGAAAATCTTGATGTAGTATGGATATTTGACAATATTTAGATCTTTTAATTGGCTACTTGGAATTCCTGTTTGTTTTGGAATTTGGAGCCATTCCTTATTATTATTGATTGTTTTTATTTTTTAGCATATATATGTGTGGTGTATCTAGATTCTTTTAATACATTTTGCTATTTCCGCAACCGCAACCCGCTATAGCGTTTTTCAGGGTTGGCTGCAACAGGCTGCAATCCACTTTTAACTACTATGGCCTACTCTGTCGATGGTGTTGTGACTCCCTCTCATCTCTCTCTTGTCTTTGCGTCTGTCTCTCTTGTCGCTTAACAGGATATTGTAGTGCTAAAATTATGAGGTCGGGAAGAAAAAGAAGAACGAGGGAAGAAGAAGAAGAATAGTTGAGAGAAAAAGGGGAAAATTGGGAAGGAGAAGAGAGAAGTTTGGAATCTTCATCTTCATTACCAACTTACCATAGATATATCCCTAGTAGGTTGTTACAAAAATAACAAACTATGATAAAAGATTAGAATTGAAAATGACAATTAGAAAATAGGGAAATATTGTAAGAGCATGATATATAACATGACCAAATGATCTTTCTATAGTCATTTAGAAACAGAGGGATAATGCTTTGATAATTGATGATATTATTGATAGGAAGCCCATTTCTATCCTTTTTTTTTGGTGTCAAATACTTTGGAATTTTGAAATAGAGAATAATAGGGGCCTTATTTTTAATTATGAATCTCTGAATAATGTCTTAATGAATGTCTTTATTTTTGAGGATTTATATGTATGGTATATGTGATTTTATTCTGTTATACTGCAATATGCTATAGCACTATCGTTTTTAGGGTAGGCTGCAATCCGCATTTAATAACTATATTTGTAAATAATGGGACTTTACCACAAATTATCATTTGCTGTTTTTAAGCCGAAATAATTTGTCCATGGAGATTTCCTTCTTTATGCACATTGTGCAAAAGAGCTTTGCAAATCCTCCGCAGAACCTTCTATATATGCATGATTCACGACGTCTAATATTAGGAATGTAAGGAAAATAATACATATCATATCCTAATATTTACAGTATATATAGGCTCTAAATAGGAGATAGAGGAAGTAAAACCTCAAAAATCATGTTAGATTTAATAAAAAAAATGAAGTAGGATATCTTTAAAGAAAGTGACACCGGTAGAGGGTATACCATTGGTGAGTGGCAAGAGAATAACAACGATATCCCTTTTGCAACCTTCAATAGCCAAGGAAGACACATTTAATAGGATGATGAGATAACTTATCCCGGCCTTGAGAAAGATCATGGACAAAACAAGTACACCTAAACAACTAAGGAGGAACAAAATATAAGAGACCTTTGGGAATTAACAATGAAAGGAACGTGAGTATTAATAGTAGATGAGGGCATACAATTGATCAAACAACAGTGTCAATGATATGGCAATTTTTCCTTTCGTCCACTTCATTTTGTTGGCGAATTTGCGCGACACATTGATTGATGTAAAAATACCATGAGAAGAGTGGAAAAATATTTGTTGACATTATTGCTGCATATAATCTTAATGTACTTGCTATATTAATTCTGAATTTCAGTAATGAAAGATTGGAATAAGGAAAATAACACAAACATTTTTTCCATGAAGAATAATCTTGTACATCGTGAAAAGTCATCAATAAAGATAGGGAAATACTTTAATACCAGAGGGTGTGATGACACGATTTGGACCCCATAAATCAGAATGAATAGCATGAATACTAGTCTTTATTTGACTCGATAGAATTGGGAAAGGAAGCCTGAGCATGCTTCCCAAGTTCACATGACTCATAATTAAATGATTTGAAACCATTTCTTGAAGCTTTGATAGATTGGGATGATTGAGATGCCGATGGAGGAATTTTGGAGATTCAGTAGCAGCACACACCACCGTAGTGGTTGACTTAGATAGTAAAGTCCATGTGATTCACGTCCTATGCCAATCTTTTGTCCCTTACCATGGTCCTAGATGACAAAAGAATCAAAATTACAGGTTGGCGAATAGCAATGGAATCTCATAAGTCGACTTAAGGAAATCAAATGGAAAGGACATCCAAGTATAAATAAGACTAATCTTAATGATATGGATGCAATGGGTGAAATATGACCGATACCTTGGGCAGACACTTCAAAATCATCAACTAGGTTGAAAACAATGAGAAAAATCAAATGGAGAGAAAGGAAAAAAGTGACCAATTACCAGCCATATGGTCAGAGGCACCTGAATCAAGAATCCAATGTGTTGAGTTATTATCGGTATGGGAAATACAAATAAATTACTCATATGAGCGATAGTGGTAGTAGAAGATTGAGTTTTTCTTGGCTGCCTTCAACGAGCAATTCTCTTCAAACTGTTACTGAAAGAGTAAAAGGTGATTTGTCCGAGATAACTTAATATCTCCTTTCTTCTTCTCGACCAATGTCAAATTGAGTGATATTGACAATTTTCTCGAGAAACCTGTGAATGGAATAAAAAGTCTCGAGTGTGGCTTGATCATTTATAATGAGTACATTGAGAGTGCATGACGTGCGAGACCAATACCACATACAAGTTATCCACAATTTATTTAATAAACCCTCAAGATGGTAACATCTTCGACTTTTCTATTGCAGCTTGTGCCTGAGCAATAAAACCATTCATTTCATGATCTGGTCGTCGAAGGGAGGCCAAATTTTAGGGACAAATTATACAAGTGCTGAATGTCATTAGACTGCAAGCCTTGTTCCAAAATATGAAACATGTCTTAAATCTTGAAATTGATTAAATTGGTTCCACAAACTACCATAAAAGAGCATATAATTGATAATAGAACTTCTCTCATTGACTTTGATCTTCTAACGGAGGCTGATTGACCCTTTTGCCATTGTTTTTAAAATTTTACCACTTTGCTCCTTTTCGAAAACTATATATCAATCCGTCACTGTTGTGATCGACATTTACTGGAGTAATTGGGCCAGTTACTCGAGTAAAATGACTTACTCAACTAACTAAAGCCAGTTACTCGAGTAAATAAGGGCAATGAGCAACTCAAAAACTCAAATTTGGATCCACGAATATCTGAGTCAAACCAAGTTCTAATGTCTTTTACATGTATTAATGGAATTGAGATGGGTGTTTGTGAGTCCAAAATTGAGGACAGTCCCCATTCAATTATTTAAACCCTAAAATGATGTGAACTCCGAAAGAGCATAACTTTTGGCTTGGTTTTCCAAATCGGGTGTTCTTTTTTTGATTTCGCTTAACTTTTCGAGATCTACGCAATGACAAATACCCGGAGGGGATTTGGTCAAATTTTTTTCCAATAAAATGCTTCCTTCATGGGTTTTAGGAACATAAATATTTAAATATGTAAAATAAATGGACATAAGTCTTTAAAAGCAATACCTCATTAACATAAATATGTACATAAAACTTCGTTTATTAAATTTAGTTTAAGGTATAAAGAGCTTGAATGGAGATTGTTCTCAATTGTTTTGAACCCTCGATCCTATATATGAAGTCCAAATATGTGGGGACTGCCCTCAATTGTTTTGACACCCTGAATTAAATGGGGACTGCCCTGAATTGTAAAGGACCCCAAAGACTCATCCTTAGTCCATTTATACATGGACAAGACATTAGAAATTGGGTTGAATAAAAAATATTCGTGGATCTAAATTTGAGTTGCTCATTTGCTTGAGTTACTTGAGTAAGTCGCAGTCAACGTGGTTAAACAAGTCAAATTGGTATATAGTTTTTATAAAAGGTTAAAATTAATTCATAGTTTAAAAAAAGGGGCAAAGTGGTAAAAATATTTAAATATAGGGGCAGAATGGTCAATTACCCTCTAAGTGAATTTTAGACATCAACTTCTCAAGATGATTAGAGGGGTCCTTGACCGAGAAAATAAAGTTCAAAGGAGGTTGACCAAGCTAGATAATTCTTATCATTCAACTTTTCTTAGGTGATTGCAAGAGTACTAGAGAAGGCATAAGTAACGGGAACATTACAAGATAGATTTATTACTGAGGACGACCTTCTGAATCAAATGAACTATTGGACTTAGGCCATATTTGCTCAAAGGGATGGATGAGATGACGTTGGCACTGATGACTGGTGGCTCATGGCTAGACACTTGCATGCAGCGAGAGGGCTGCATGAACAGTACTCAACCAAGGTGGATATCAACAACCAACCACCAAGATGGAATATAATTGGATTTCTAACCACCAAGGCAGGATGAAGGGTCATTGGCGAGCAGCACATTATCAACAATTTGAGGAGTTGATGTGGGGAAGGTTACATGTGGACTTCACTCATAAGGTTGTGTGTGGGGGTGTGTGGCAGGGTCTTTGTTGATGGTGCTTGGAAAGATGGTCGTTGATGGTTTTTGGGTGGAACCGGACCTTCATGACGAGTTGGATGCTAGCCTTAGACGATGGTTAGGAAGACGACAATTGTGTTCGGGGTTTAGACGGATCGTGTTTTGGGTTCCAATGTTAGGCCATGCAGAAGAGAAATTTGTGAATTTTTTGAGGAAATCCTCATCAAAAGATTCTATTTATGCATGATTTACAATTTCTAATTTTAGAAATCTAGGAAAATAAGGAATCTAGAAAACTAGGAAATTAAAGAAAATAATACAAATTAAATTTTAATTATTTACAATACATACAGTCTCCAAGTAGGAGATTTGTGGAGATACTTTCCAGCACACATATTCCCCCTTCACCCCACCTTTTCTTTAATATTAGGCAAAAGGAAAGGAGGTGTATAGAAACAATATACCCTATAAATTGACTGTGGATAATGAATATGTTCTAACACACTTTTAAATCTGATTGATATCCAAATTTTCAATAATAAATTTTGAGCACTCAATTGTGAATTGCAGCAATATAGTGTTGCTATGTTGTGTTGCAGCCGGTCTGTTGTAGCATTGTGTTTTGCTATTGCGGCCAAATGATGGCTCCCACAATCTTAGGGGCAAATTACCTGCCATGTGGTTGGCATGTGCCCTCTGTTCTGGCCAATTCCCGGCTACCCGATTTTTTTTAAGCCACTACCACTCTTTTACCAGCTAGCTGTGGTTGTTCAGCTCTGTTTTGGTGGCAGCTTCAAGCCTTTTCCCTTTCACAGAGCTCACATGTGACTGGATCTGGACTTTTTTTTTTTCCAAGTAACTGATCCAGACTGAAAAGACATCAGTGACCTTTTCTTTTGGTCATTGACATGACATCATTTCTTTTGCTAATTGACATCCCTGTCCTACTTTAGTAATAGCTCTTTTTTATTTGCTTATTTGGTTATGTTTTTAATACTTGTTATTCGTAATTTAAGTTGTTCATAACACATTCACAAATATGAATGAATATTTTTTTCTCTTAATTGAGTATTGAATTCATGGCAAAGATTTAAAACTATAAGGATTATTAATTGAGTATTAATGATGAATGTCGTAATCTTAAGAATTTTTTCAATTTTGAGCTTTTACATGTGTGTATTACAAATTAGTTATATTGTATCAACAATCTTCGGTTCAGCTGACACTTTGCGATCTGCTATACTGCTGTAATGCTGTTGGGGTTGGCCACTCTGCACTGCTATTTCCTGATATGACAACATTAATGTTCCTGTTTTTACTTTTATTGGGTGTATGTTTTCTATAGATCTATCGGAGATGAAAACCTTTGCAAGGAAATATTTGAGGATTACATCACACAACTGAAAGAAGAGGCAAAAGAGAGTGAGCGGCAACGAAAAGAGGAAAGGGTACAAATTCTGCTCATTGCATCTATATTTGAGATTTATCTGCTCATTGCATCTATATTTGAGATTTATGCGAGTCATTCATTATCTCTCTTACACACAAATATCAAACTATCTTTATATAAAGTGCAAATCCCTCTGACAATTAAAGGGGAAAAAAAGAATGTGAATTTTTTGTTTATAAATCAGTCAGCTTGTTGATTGCTGTATGACTGCAAATATCAGTTATCAACTTATCATAATTGTCACTCATGATACTATTTGCTATATTAAAACCACTTTATGCATTTCTTGTTCAATCCAGACATCTTGCTAATTGTATTATCAATCACACATGAAAGCATGTTCTTGTGCTTAATTTTTGCTGTTTGTTTTTTCTTTTAAGGTGTAAAGTACTACTATTAATGCATGCTTGTTATTATATTTTTGGATATATCCACTGGTTCGTTAATTACCCAATTATTCCAGTTTAAGCACTGTCTGATCCATTATAGGGGGTGGCTCTCCCAATCTTTAAGAAGGGATATAAATGAATTTTCCAAGTAAATACAAATTGCGGAATTCCTAGTAAACAATTTTCAAATATTTCAAAACCCTCACTAGTAGTACTTTATTTTCTTGACTGGGAATCTATTTTCATTGTCAGGAATGGAATAGTTTTGAGACCTGGATGACAATATGTCTAACCGATTATGACTTCCTGTGTTTTTATTGTCTGTGAATAGAAAAATGCTTCACTAGGTATCTATTAAGTTCTGAAATATAATTTTCTGCAGGCAAAGAAGGAAAAAGATAGGGAGGAGAGAGAAAGAAGAAAAATGAAGCAAAGAAGGGAAAAAGAGGGAGGGCGTGAAAGAGGGAAAGAGGATGCACATAAGAAGGATAAAACAGACAGTGACAGTGTGGACTTGACTGAGATCCAACCCTCCAAGGAAAAGAAAGATGATAACAGAAAACAACGGAAGCAGCATCAAAGTCCTGACGAAATGGATAGAGAGAGGACTAAGAAATCTCATGGTCACAGTAGCGACCGCAAGAAATCAAGACGTGTACGCTAATTTATTACTTGGAAATGTTTATGTTCTTTTGTTTTTCTGGTATCGTTTGTTGTTCTCTGATTGTCCTTTTTTTTGGGATATGTGGAGCAGCATGCTGGTCATGAATCAGATGAAGGCCGGCACAAAAGACACAAGAGAGACCACCGTGGTGATTATGGAGATCTTGAAGACGGGGAATTTGGTGATAATGTGGATAGATGGTAGTCATGTTATTCTATTCGAACCCCTGTGGTCTTTACCTTGTTATGCTCAACATGTATTATGTTTTTCAAAAATTAAAATATAAATTTTCAAGAGAACTTCCTGGTAGGGGTATGGGCACTTTGATGCTTCTTATCCGTTCTATTTTTGGCCCATAAGTAGCATCATTACAATTTAACAGTCTCAGAGTAGTGTTCTGAGAGCCATACTATACTGAATCAGATTCGAGTTACTTGCTATGGTTCTTGAGATGTCTCACTGATTTCCTGTAACTAGTTCTATTATCTAATTGATTTCTACCATCATTACTGTTTCTCTTTCTTTGACCAAACCTGTTTTGTTACCACAATAAGTGGTATCTATATCTCGTTCATAATGATAATGAGCTGCAATCATAGGTATTGGATAACAAGGGCTAAAGTAAAATCATCACGAGGTTTTGTAGTAATTGTTTGCCATGAGTTCTACTTTTGTCCTATTATCATTTACAGTTATCCGGCCTGAGATCGAAACACAGCGCAGGAGGAAATTTAGAACTGACACGAAATGGTCATATTCAAGAAATCAAACTATCACTCATGCTGAGGTGTAGCAGGTACTTGTGCTGTTTTATCTGATCTTAGTAGACATTTGAAACAACCTTCAGTTGTTCCTTCAACTTCCCCACCCCCTTACCTTTGTTAAATTTATCACAATTATTTCTAAGTTGACTTTTCAACATAAATTTTATTTGGGAAAGCAATTTGGCATTAAACTATAGACTATAGATAGTGCGATACCATCAAGCCTTGTTTTATTGTTTTTTATTTTCTTGGCCAATGCAAAGCATGAACTAAGAAGTCATTATTTCACACAGAAAAGCAAAAAATAACGAATATTACTTTGTACTTTTAGCATGATAGGGCCAAATAATCGCTGCCCTTATTCCTTTTATGTGCCTTTCTTGTTTCTCCATTTCTTCCCCTTTGACCCCTTCTTTTTCTTTTTCATCTTTGCCCTTTTTTCATTAACCTTGGTGGTAAGAATTCATTGGCATGAGGTATTTTCTATGATAAACTAAGATAACAAACATATTTTAAATACATGCTTTTACCCATACAAGTACAACTACAGTGACAGAGTGAGGTTAGGATCAAGATCTTATCTTCAATACCTTTTTTTTTTAAGTAAAAAATAAAAATTGTTTTCCCATTTTTTTCCTGATATGATCTCATTATGGCAACTAAATGGACCTCCCTATTCCTTACCAATTTGGTGCCGTACAACCACATCAATTTATATGCAACCACTGAGATGCTTCGCTCATATTGAAAGAGACCGTAAGCAATGACAACGTGGTTCAATCTGATCCTTTTATCTTCTCTTAAAGGTTAAGGAGCCAACATCATCATCCATCACTAACAGGTCATGTACACCACCACCTGATAGCTTCTAGCCTTCTACAAAAGAGGTGTTACAAGTCATTTCGAACTGTTCTAGAAAGCCAAAATTAAATTGCCATCTCAGATTATTCTAGCCTACCACAAAGAGGTGTTACGGGCAAGAAATGCCATCTAGGATTTTGGGCTATCGCAGAATTTTCTTGGTTTTAGATGTGGACACCACTAGCTTGTGACTCGTGATTTCTAATATTGTATATCATCACCTTAATGACTTAATAATGTATGTGAAAATCTGTCTCAAAAGTCCAATTATAGGTCTTTATGTTAAAGCTTCATGTAAAAGCTACCTCGGTACAATGATATTAAGATGCAATGACGCGGTATATGCATATAGTATTGTTGGGATAGTTAATAGGGAAAACATTTTCTTAGCAAAATTATTTTCTCCTACTAGTAATTCTTTGATTTTTGTGCAACAATTTCTTTTATTTCTTTAATAGATGTGGGTTCATACAAGATGTGTCTATAATATGAGAATTTTTTTTCTATTGCATGGAAAAATTAAAACCCTAATTAATAAAGGATTAAGTGAATTCTATATAAATGGAAGGAACCATAAGTAATTAAATATAATGTTTTTATATTTTAAATTGAAGCATGAGAGTGTATTTTTTTTATCCATGATCCAAAAACAGGGCAGTTTAGATGTACGATAGCAAAAACATTGACGGCGACACTTAACGGTCAAAGCTACATGTTTATATTTAGGATAAAATAGCTTAGTTTAATACTTAATATTTTGAAGAACTTCATAAAATCTTATTAGAATAATCTCAGCCTAGTCATTTAGGCAAAGTTGTTGAACTCATGCAAGAAAATTTGGGTTGCTGCTTGTCTCTTTTGTCCTAAACAAGGTTCATAATCTTTGAATAGTAATAAATAAAAAAACATAGCCAACCTTAAGATCAATTGTAAACTAAGAAAGTCAAAACTTAAAAACGTAAAAAATCTATAGAGCATGTTTGATTGTGTTTTGATTTTTATATTATTAAAATTGTTTTTGTAGAATAGTTAATGAGATAGGTGTTTCTATGATTTTTTTTTTTTTTTGAAAAATAAAAGTTAAAAATTAAAACACAATAAAAACAATTCATACATGTTCTTTAAATTTTATTCTAAAAATTGAAAAATAGTTATAATTTTTAGAATTACTTTTACAAAACAGACTTTATCAAATAATTTTTTATTTTTTTTTGAAAATCAAAAGGCTATTTTCGAATACAATAATCAAAGAGGTCCAATAATTTTAAGTTTTTCTCTCTCCATCCCTCCCACAAAAGTTATTATTCACTTTGGAAACCAAAGTGACTTTCGGTCCATTTTGTTGGTTATATGCCAAACAAGTAGGAAACTTTACAGCTGATGCGCAAAGCTTCATCGTGCAAGGCTCCGCTGTATTTGATATAACCAATCGAATTGTGAATAATGGTACTCAAAATATTATTGAGATGGATAAATAAAAATATGGTTTTCATTTCCTCCTTTAACATAACATAACAAACATTCCTATACACACACAATATTTTGTGGGGCCCACACATTTTAAAACAAAAAAAATAAAAAATATGGCACGCAAAACGAATCTCTATAACATTACACAATCATTTTTCCTACAACATAATAAACATAAAACACATAAAAATAATATCCAAATTTATATTTAACAAAATCAATATATACATTAGTTTACTGTTTATAGTATGAAATAAAAAGAAATACATCTGCTAATAAAGACTAAAAGACTCATGTCTGCAACTGCAAGAAGTGAAAAACAGGTGACTACACTAAACGTCAAAAAGTAGCATATAAAAACCATTGCTTATATATAAAATTACAACAAGGGTGAAGGTGCCTGAATTTGATGAGACAAAACCAGCTATGAAGAATCTCATGGTTTTTGCTTCTGTGTGTAGATATAGTCCGTGTGAGCTACAAGTGTTCTTCTCATCAAGCATTCTTCTTCACCAATGCCTTCACAATCTTCCTCTTCCAAAACCTTCAAGCACATAAGAGTATAATAAGATTCATAATTGTACAATACAATATAGAAACGTATTATTATATGTGATGTAAGTGCCGTAGTTATGCAAAGAATAAGATATGATATATATATATATATATATTAACATTAAACTAACTCACCCCATGTTGAGTTTTGCTTGAAATGACAGGGGAAGAAGCAGGGTCAGGTCTTCCTGCATATGTGAAGGTTAAGAAGAGGAAGAAGAAGAGGAGTGCCAAACAAAGGGTGGCACTAAACTTAGACGACATTTTCATTCTCTGCTTTCTAAAACTGCCTACTGCTAATTACTATGCGGCTGCGGCACACCTAAATACAATTGGACTCTTAGGATCAATTTATATAGACAGTGTGGAATTATAATTAAAGGGCATGAATGGAACTTTAATTTTTGGATTCTTTTTTTATTTTTATTTATTTATTTATTTTTTTATGGAAACTTTTTGGATTCTTAATAGTATATAAATGTTGTAAAAATTGAGATTTGAAGTAAGATCGAAAAGAGATTAAAAAATCGTAAAACTTAAAATCGTAATTAAAAAAAATTTGTAAAATTTTGTAAAAACGTAAAAGCGTTTGGAATATTGATAAAATCATTTTGACAAAAAAAAAATTCATAAAATCGTAAAATCGTAGTGATAAATCAAGATTTTAACAATTATGCTGTACATTCAAAAAGTCTTCTTAAAAATCAATCTATAACAGTGAAATTATATTATGGAAATTTAGCTGACATTAATGTATAACATTACAGAATCACTCTTCCTACAACATAACTTTTATAAAACCCTAATTTTATTTCCTATAACATAAGAAATATTAAACTCGTTCATAAAAAGGTTGCATGTGAACTTTTTATTGTCATTTAGTTTTTATATTTAATAATAAATATATACATTCTACAGTTATCTCAAGTCCATTTAGGTCTTATAAAAATTCTTCAACTTATTCTTAGGTTTATGATAATTATGTTTCCTTTGATATTAAAAATTGAGAGACAGTTTTTATATCTAAAGTGAATAAATAAGGTATTCTCACCAAACAGTGCAGAAGTAGGTCCAAGTGCGAAGATATGGCATCCGTCATGGAGTGGTCCTCGAGATGAAGGACTTTTTATATATGCGTGTTATGCATAGATTCTCGAGTTATACTTAATTAATCCCTTTTTCCTTAAGATTTGCTTAATGGTTGTGACTTCAACTTAATACTCCTGACAAAAACAATCATGAAGTGAATCAGCATGCGTAAACAACTCTGTTATGCAAAATTGATTACTACAACTTTTTGAATTTTGCTCATTAAATAATCAATGGCATACCTAAAGTTGAGTATATGGTTGCTAGCTGCTGGTGGGGTTGGATGACTTAAACGTGACAAAAGAAAAATTAAGAAAGGTAAGCATGACATCTGGAAATCGGACAAGCTTTTCATTTATTATTCGGCTTTTGCATTTCTAGTGACAATATCTAGCTCAGCACCTTTCTTTGTATCTTCACGAGTTTCTTGTTAATAAGTAGGATCGCCATTTTTATAATCATGAATGCAGTTGAAGTTTTTTTTCTTGTGAAAAAAGATGCATGCACGGTAACTCTTTTAGAAATCTGAAATTTCTGGACTATAAACTGGTTAAGTGTCTCCTTCTCTGAACTCTTTGATCCCATATAAAATCTGATTTCAATCACTCATATATTAGAATTGGGAAGTCCAACTCAATACCACTGAAAAGTTAACTCAAGAGTGTTAGAGAGATATAATATATATAATGTTGGAATTAATTTTTAAATTAATTATTTTTACGAAGAGGGGGCGAACCGGAGCGGTAGTAAAACTGTTCCTTCATGATTGAAAGGTCATGGGTTCGAATCCAGAAAATAGCTTTTTTGCAATTATGTAAGGGTAAGGCTGCGTACAAGGATTACCTCTGCCCCACACTCGCTTGTCGGGTTTAATGGGAAGTGGTTTTTTTATTTTATTTTTATTTTTACGAATAAGAAGTTTGATTTGAAAAGATGTGTCATTTCATCGCCGAATGAATGTGTTGCTTCATCCTAACGGATGAGTTGCTTCATCCTTTAATGAGTATCTTTTCAATCGCGACCCTACTTTTTCTACAAATAGATAAACAATCATAATTTTAAGAGGAGTTTTTTCTTTGCATTTGCATTCCATTACTCTAGTGCAATTGGTCAGGCATAGGTTGAGTTCGATGAGGCTATTCTATGTGGAAGTGCCGCCACATGAATAAAGGTAATCCGTTCTATTCTGAGAGACAATTGCCCACAAATCTTGGGCATCAAAGAGAGGACAATATTATCTTAAGGACACAATGTTTAACTCTGAGCTCGAATTTTCCCTTGATGCATTTATATATTTTTGTACGGTACGCTTTAACTGTGTGTTATTGTATGTATTTCATGGAACTGTGTGTATTGTTGAAATAATTTCTCTAACATAGATCCCCTTTCAACGATTTTAACTATTGAAGACTCATCACTTATTTTATTTATTTTTTTGGTATTAAGACTCATCACTTATTAACTTAAGCTTTTAGGTGAAATGATTTTTTACTTGTAATCAGAGTCTCTGTGACCACGGGGTTAGGAGGTTCAATCCTTACCGCCTCTTACTTACTAGTGAAATTAGGTTAGCACAGGTATGAGCCTAATGCATTGTCCATGCTTTAAGCTCAAATGGCTGTTGTGTAAGAGGGTGTTTTAGAAAGATATAATATAAAATAATTTGAAGGTCAATCACTTAACAATTTGAGTTGTTAGATGAGATGTTGTTTATCATAGTATCAAGCTCTTACATAAGAGGATGTGTCATACATATATAATATAAAACAATGGAAGGCTCATCACTTAACAACTTGAGCTGTTAGATGAAATGATTATTTGTCAAGGGGGAAGATCTCCGAGTAGAATTTAGCCATATTAGAATACTTTGCCTACATATTCAAAGGTACATCTGCAAGTAGATCCAACATTAGGATTATAATAGATTTCAATACCATATTAGAATTGAGAACTAATTGAGCCAAACTCAACCCTAAAGGTAGCTCAAGAGAAGAATATAAGTCATTATACAAGGTACTTTGCTTATATACCAAGCCATTATAAAGATACTTAGGATTTTGGGTCCTCCCAACATACACTCTTGAATCCACATCGTAAGTAAAGAGTTGTAAAGAAATTAATCTATAAATAATTATTTCATCTAAAAGCTTAAACTAAGAAGTGAAGGTCCATAAATGATTTTTAAATTATATTTCTCTAATGCATCGCGTCACGTAAGAGTACTTTGGGCTTGAAGTTCCACTAGAAAGTGGATGGTCAAGATCGAACTCGTAATCCCTAGATTCGAGAGGCTCTAATGCCATATTAAACTACCATCTCACCTAACAATTCAAGCTAAGAAGTGAAGATCATCAATAATTTTTATATTATACCTCTCTAACATTAACCAATTTGAGTAAGTCATTTGGTTTGGTTGGTTCCATGTATTGATTGGTTAGCAGTTTAGCACTGCAATTTTTTTTCCTGAGTTTTGGATTATGTTTCAACTGTTTAAACAGAACCATTTAAACCAAGTCATACATAAATTTGTTTTCAAATGAATCAAATTTATGTACATTTGCTATACAAATACAACACCGTTATCTTGTGAGCTCCTAACTTTTCATGCTGCTTTGAATTTGAGCTACGTGGTACAACTTATGTTTGCAATGATTTTTAGTTATTTATGCTTGCTTAGAATTAGGTATTAGCTATACTAAGTTTCTGTTATAAATGAATGAACCATTATCAATTATTATTTATTTATGTGCTAAATTACAGTTTTTATTATTATTCAAACAATATAATTACAATAATTTGAGAAAAGCAATGAACCATGGTTTAAGACCAAACCAAATCATGGTCGATAGCTTGGTTTGGTCAATTCCACTGAGTTTTCCTCTTGGGTTTGCTTGTTTGTAAACAATATGAACAGGAAGACATCCTTTCTCTTTAGTTCAAAATCTACCAATAGAAAACTCTTTCGTGGGTTTGGGTGTCTGAAACTTCATCCAGACAAGAAATTATGTGTATAGAAGACTCAATCTAATATCAATTAACTTTGTCTAGAAACAAGATCGTTTATTCTGAAGACCCAGTCAAAAACAAGTTTTTTTCCCCCTCCTAATGAATAAATTCCTCTAACCTGAACTCCCCAATATAAAAGCAACAATTTTCTCAACATTCCTTTCATAACTAGCGTACAGCTGCAAAATGTTAAGCAAGTCAACTATTCACAATCATTCATCATTATCACACTGATGCTTTTGGTCTCATCAAGTGCTATCCTCAATCTGTTTTCAGCTTTAAATCTCAACTCAATCCAATATAACCAATCTAAGTCAACCCACTGTTAATATTATAATTAAGAAAACATATTACATTTTGAAAAGCCCTTTTGTCTTATAAAAAACATAGGATAAAATATATAAAATAATACCCAATGGTGGTAGCTCAATTGGCGCATGAGAGCTAAGCAGGTGAAGGGTGAGAACATGTGTAATCTTCTCACTATCACCTTTAGGAGGGGTTTTAAGTTTTAATTCTTGACCAGCTCCAAATCAGATTAGTTGCGAAGCAACGAAACGATTGGAATATTTTCAAAAAAATATATATACAAAATAACTCTACCGTGTTATGATATGGCGTACAAAACTGCCAAATGCATCAAAGTCAATGATACTTAGCCACTAAGGGTGGGAATGGTCTAACATGAATGACCCTTTTTTTCGATACAAAACATGAATGACTTTTAATTATATCAAACATGCTTATGTTTCACCCAACAACTAGCAGTGGAGATTGCGGCTGCAGGCCAACAACGCATGATTACCCAAAACCAAGAGGCAAGACGCAAGAGTGATCTCGTTCGTTCAGCTTTCTTTGTGCGTTTGGGCTGCAAAATTTTTACATCTATAACTGTATAGAACTACTCATGCATGCTGCAAGTTATTTGACAAAGTTTTAATTAGTTTCAACTTAGGTTTTTCTTTATGAAGTTTCAAGTTAGATTTTAAGAATATACCGCTATAAAATCATGTTAACTATATGTGTGAATAATATAAATCAGGTTTTCATTTAACACCTCAAAATTTTGGGAAGATAGTTCTTTACATGGTATCAGAGCTTCAATGACTATAAGGTCACGAGTTCAATACTCATTGCCCCGCACTTGTGGAATTTATGTATAAGGTAAACCAAAAAGGAAAAAAAATTGGGACTATGTAATATTCACGCCAAAAGACTTTTACGTGAGATGGGTGTTAGATAATAATATAAACCACTAAAAAGGTCTTCACCTAACACTTTTAAAGTTTTGGGTTGATATGGTTCTTTATAATATGAGTTTATTATTTCATATGTTGTTCTTCTATACACATAAAAGCGTGAGAGACCTATATTTTTTTCTTCTATTCTCTTCACATTGACTCAAATGGATTCCGCACACTTTTATGTGCATAAGAGATAAAATTTATTTCCTACACGAGAAACATTAATCGCTAACTATATATATATAATTATATATATATTGGCTCTACCGATTTCATATATATATTATTTTTCTTATGTTGCATGAGATAATTTGTCTCATGCAACACACAAAAAAGTGAGTGAGTCCCATTAAAAATAAAATAAAATAAAAAGTGGGTCCCACCCATTTTTTTGTATGTTGCATGAGACAAATTGTCTCATGCAAGATGAGAAAAATAAAACCCATATATATATATATATATGAGGTTTATACTTCTTATGTCACATGAGATAAGAATTTTTGCAACACACACATACTTGGGTGGATCCCATTGGAAAAAAGTAAATAAGAAAATTAAAAATATTGGCACATAAAACGATATGAGTGTAGCATAAGAAGGCTATTCTTATGTTACATAAGAAGCATAAATCCCTATATATATGAGAAAACATTTTCTCCTACCAAAGTCTCATAGCATAAGTGGGTCTCACTTAAAATTTTTTTTTCTCTTCACTATTTTGTAGGCACCACTTATGCTATGTGTCTTTGTTAGGGAGAAAAATTTTCTCCTTTAAGAAGAGAAAATGTTTTTCCTATATATATATATATATATATATATATATATATATATATATATATATATATATATATATATATATATATATATATATATATATATATATATATATATATATATATATATTCAAAAGTTATTTTTTTTCTCTCTCTTCAAAACTACGTCAAATAATTTTAGGTGAATTAATGAAGGGTATTTCAATAAAATGTATATGATATAAAAATAAATAAAATTACAAAAACATCCTTCATTAATTCACCTAAGATTACATAAACACCCTTCATTAATCAAAACGACGTAGTTTTAGGGCTAGCCGAAGATAAGCTTATCTCAAGCGGCTTGAGAAATGTTTTTCCCTATATATATATCGGAACCGTTAATGGATTTTATGGGGCTGAAACGAGATCTAGAAGGCAAGGAAAAAAAGTACTTATGGAAATATGATTTGTCCATATTATCTGATGTTAAATATATTAAAAAAATGTAGCACTGAACTTTTAGTTTTCTATTTTTAATAATTTACTGTAGACTTCATTATGGATGGGTTAGTGCATTGTTGGCCAACTAGCTAAGTTGGCCTACAAGCATGATTTTGACATGCCATCAATGGTGGAATTTATTTTTTGGTTGACTCAGAATAACTATGATCAAATTAAAGGAAACTTCTTTTCGAGTGGACTAGTCGTCTGAGACATCCAAATCGACAACCTAACAATAGAAGCTTCTCTGTGTACTTGTATTTCCATGATACCAAAGTGACACTTTGCCGTACGGTATTTGCTGCCCGATTTGGAAAAGTGTGAATCCAAAACTACAAGGGTTGACTTGGAAACCTAGGATTACTTGGGCTAATTATCCTCATAATTTTAGTTTGTATCTTAAAGCTAGTGTCAAAGTCTAGAATGGGGAAAGCAGAACAGTCAATACTCAATAATACTAGAGTTATTTACAAAACCATATTTCCTCCTTTGTTTTATCCAAAGAGGGTTGTCACTCACGCAATATAAAGCAAAACTAGAGAGGAAACAACCATAGTGCAACGCCTTCAACACAAAGAAGCTCTAAAACAGTAAACTAAATTAAAAGGCTAACCTTTAAGCAAGGACAAAAAGCACAACAGAAATTGCATAATGAGAAATCAGAAAATATAATAATAGGGCAGTTGCAAAGACTTGATTTTACCCAACAAAGCTCAGTCTCCCTTTTTAGTTTTAGAATTTGCACAAAGACAAAGTAGGATATAAATATGATGTAGTTAGGCATGAAATTGCGCAAACATGTTTTCTAAATATAAAAACTTGAATTGTATCTATTACATAAATGTTATTTTTGGGTTTAATTTAACTTTTATGAAAGCATAATATCACTTCAAAACTTATTTAGAGGCCTACTTTGTATTAAGACTTTTAAATAGATGAATAAGCTTATTTTTACGTAAGTTAAAATAATTTTGTTAATGATTATTATATTTTTTATAAAATAAAAATTATATGTGTATTAAGATTAAATATTATAGAAAAACTTTCTGCAATTACAATTACTGCAGATAAGTTATCTGCATCTATTCTCAAAATGACGTCATTTTGGAATTGAAAGATTAAAAAATTATAATTATAAAGATTATAATAATCCTGAATAAATTAAAATTACAAAAACACCATGATTTTTATCCCAAAACAATGTCATATTGGACTTACTATAAATAATTTACCTGTGGACCCTAAATATTATAATAGTCTATATAAACAAGTTTACTTACATATTAATTGAGGCCAGCTCAAGACAAACAGCTTTTTTTTTTTTTTTTGATAACAAGACAAACAGCTTTAATCAATAATCGGTGTAAAAAAAAAAAAATAGACAAACCTTAACAAAATCTAGTCAATAAGGTTTGCACAAAGCCCAAAAGGGTTTGACACCAACTGCGGATTAGATTTTTATATGGGCCTGACCAAAAGGGTTTGCACAAAGCCCAAAAGGGTTTGCACAAAGCCCAAAAGGGTTTGACACCAAAGCCCAAAAGGGTTTGACACCAACTGCTTATGGTTGGGTTCTCCCCATTGATTTCATTCATTCTATCCCTGCAAATGCAACGCAACGCAACCGTTTCAGATGACGTTGAGAACAATCACAAATTGAAATTGAATGAGTGCAGATGTTGCAAACCCTAGGAACCTTAGGCCCTCGTTTCGTGAACCGTTCATGGCTCGGAGGCTTGAGCGTACGTTCATTCTCTTACTCCTCCGATTATGGAGATCAGTCACGTGGTGGCCTCCCCCGCTTCTACTCTGAAACTCTTCCTCCTTCCAAGGCATTCTCTTACTCTCTCTGTGTGCTTCTTCGGCAACTGTTTCATTATACCATTAATCAAATTCTAACAACGTTTCTAAGCAATTTAATGTGAATTTTACTAATGGTTATAACTTTATTTTGGAATGAATTTCAGTTAACAAAGCCCCATTTGTCATTTATCCATGTTGGAGGTACTCTATAGAAAGCACATGGCCTAATTGAGCTGGGGTTTAAGGAAAGCTCTTAATTTGGGTTTTGCTAAAGGGCTTGTTGACACTATATTTTACTTCTGAAAAACCGTTGCGGCTAATCTTCCTTTTGTTTGGTTGAAGATAGTTTTTTTTTTTCCTTGTAAAAATGCAGGGTAGTGTTATTCGTATTCAAGGTGATGAATTCTGGCATATGACTAAAGTATTGAGGTTGAGCACCGATGATAGGTAATCCTCATTGATCATCGCTCATGAGTTAGAGAGGATAGTTTGATTTGTGACAGTCAGTCTTGTCCTTGAATTTTTTCAAATTCAATATTCTCTTATGGTTAGTTATAAACATTAGACTTCTTAATGTTGATTACAAAGAAGCATAAAGGCATTCAGCGAATCACATTAGAATTTAAAGTAGAATATCTTGTGCCTGCAAATCTTGTGTAGGTGTCTGTTACTAATTTACTTACTCTGAAATGCGAAGGTGGGAGGGGAGTTTGTTTCTGCAGCTGATTTTTTATGATTTCTGTCAAATATTTTGCTTAGTCAGGGTTGTTTCTTCACCCACATTTTATTTGTTTATCCAATGAAAGTAAAGGAATAGATAGTTCTTGCATATCTTTTCTAGCCTGTATTTCGGCATTCCTGTTTTGTACTACACTCTAATCTGAAGAAGATTTTGTTGATGATTCAAATCATGCTGTTCAAGGGTACATCTCTTCAATGGGAAAGGAGGTCTCGTAGAAGGATGCATACAGAACATTGACCGTGCTGGACTTGATTTTGTTGCATTGAGTGATCTGAAGTTAATACCTCCTCAGAATACACAATTGCATGTATTTGCTGGTTTTGGTTAGTTGTTGCAGTTTTCTGTTCAAAAACTTATTTACTGTTGCATGTTTTGAACACTTGAGTTTTTCCAACCTATTTTTCACTTGTCGAGAACCAAACCTCTCTAGGTACTCTGAAGGGTGGCCGTTCTGACTGGCTTGTAGAGAAGTGCACAGTATGTTTCAATAGCATATTGAGATTTCATCTGGTTAGACTTATAGCTTCTATATGTTATGGTTGTTTTTCTTTTATTCATGTTTAACTGCCATAGGAACTTGGAGCCACTAGTGTAACTCCTCTATTGACTGAGCGTTCTCCATCAATATCAGAAAGTCGGGTGGACAGATTGGAACGTGTCATTTTGGCAGCTTCCAAACAATGTAACTATATATCTACTTACATCTGAGGTTAAACATTTATTTTACTCCCATTAGAACTTTCTTTGAGCTTTTCGGACTGAAGAAAGTTTTAAACTTGGGTCTAACATGAAGGGTAACCTATTCTGCTTTTGGTCAGTGAACCTTGCACCGCTGCCTCTTTTGTAGGTCAACGACTGCATGAAATGGTCCTGAAACCTCCTCTAGAGATTGATAACATTTTGCATCTTGTAAGTTCTCCGCTTCTTAATACCCTGTCAGAAATTTGGGCATGAATTTCAGTTATTTGAGAAGAAATTTAACTAGTGCATTGCGATGAACTCCATCTTATTAACCAGTGATATGTTTGTAATTGTAGATGTCTATACTGTAGTGTTGTATATGCATGCTTTCCTTTTCTTTTCTTTTTTCTTCTCGGGAATTCTTGGAGTTAAACTGTTGTTAGCAACTCATTATAGATAAGCTACCTTGTTACATTTATGAACTAATTATGCTTATAGCATTCCAACTCTTCTCTTCCCTTCTCTCTGTTCATAAGTAACTTGACCTATTTTCTGTCCTTTAGATTGCACAATCAAAGCTATCTCTTGTTGCAACAGCAGAGGCAACTCCTGTTCATAGTGCATTGAAGTCATTGGAAAACGAAACTAGTGGCTTAATAATAGTTGGACCAGAAGGCGGTTAGTATGCTAAATGTACTCTAGTTTTTGCTTAAAATAAGTTGACTTTATCTGTGTGCTAAATCCCCCCTCTCTTGATCAGGGTAAAATGAAAATGTGTTAACCTTTTGATTGCCAAATACTGTTACGTTTCTTGGGAGGGAATAAATATATCTATTTTCTGCTTAAAGTCAAATTAACTTTATTTTATGTTGCTATGGAATTCTGCAGATTTCACAGAGAAAGAAGTGAGTATGATGACGGAAGCAGGTGCTAGAGGTGTTAGTCTTGGGCCTCATCGTCTAAGGGTTGAAACTGCCACGATAGCACTTTTGGCAACTGTCATGTTATGGTCTGACTCTCAGCAAACTTCACCAGTGTAGGTAGGTCAAGCCTACTAGATTTCTTATATGAAATTTCTTAACAACGTTCTCATTTTGTACTTTGTAAAAGACTAAAATTTTCCCGCTCAGTTTTCCCTATAAGAAAGTTCCTGTAAATCCCTAAATATCTTTAAGTGACGATGTTGCTTAGAAATTCCATATAAGCAACATAGTTGACTAACAACATTACGTGGGCAATTCATGTTCACGGGTCGGGTTGATATGCCTGAAACGAACATAAATAGTTCAACCCGAACACGACCCGATTAATTATTTGTGTCAAAATTTTCAACTCGAATACGACCCGAAAAATCTTATAATATAAGTGTGACCCATTTATTACACGACTCGTCAAAAAAAATGCAGCAAATCTTATTGCAATATAACAAAAAAAGTGAACATCACTAGTGATTTATGCAGTTAGTCCACTGAGCCCTAACCCTAAACCCTAACCTGAAACCCGAAAACCCTAAAACCCCTAAACTCTAACCCAGAAACCTTAAAACCCTAAATCCCAAAACCCGAAACCTTAAACCCGAAACCCTAAAATCCTAAACCCTCAATTATATTAATTTCAAAATTAATGACTGATCTATATTAACGGCACTATGGGAGTAAGTAACTGCCACAAGATGACAGTCCCGCCAGGGGTAGTGAGACTGAGGCTCTTACAAGAGTGGCCCAAATTTCTCCTTTCCACTTTTATGATTTCATTATAATTAATATCTAACTATTTAAATTATAATAAAAAATTATTGTTATTATTATTTTTATAATAACTTTTATTTAATTTTATTAAATAATAATTAGCACTATAAATATTTTTTATTTATTTATAATAGTATTTTTAAATTTTTACGTATTTAAAATTGCCAAATCTGTCGTCAATTATACCTGTTTCATGACTGGTTTTTATTTTAATTTTGTATCTGTTTGTTTGAAGAATTGAAATATTTGATATTATTTAAGTTGGATAAGTTATATCATATATAATTGTTGGGATGATTTTCTAACAACATCTACTCTTTTGATTTTTTTGGTGGCGATAATTTTGAATTCTTGGTAAGAATTATTATACATGATTTTTTTACATTTATCATTATTTGAAAATAAAAATATTTTTTATCAGATAAATTATTAATTTAAATATCTTATCCCATTTTTATAATATCCTTCCATCCTTGTAATTAAACATTATTATATATTGATATCGGAAATCATCATATGGAAAAATCATGCTAGTATATTGAGTAACATTTGATATGTCTTGTAAAAAAATCATAATGACAATAAATTTTAATATAATTTTTTTTCCTAAAAATTATAATGATTCTTGAATAATTATAGTATTTAAGTAATTATAAATGGGGAAAATTATAATTACAACTTATTTTCATTTACAATCTTTTACAATCATATCTTAATCTTTGGTTTCTTTCAATCAACGATTAAGATTTTCGCAAATCAGATTTATTAATCTTTTACAACCATATCTTAATCGTTGATTTCTTGCCAGGGGTAGTGATAACCGATGAGGCGGAAATCAACGATTAAGATATGAGTAAACAAAATTTCTCCTTTTCCACTTTTATGATTTTATTATAATTAATATCTAACTATTTAAATTATAAATAAAAAATTATTGTTATTATTATTATTATTTTTATAATAACTTTTATTTAATTTTATTAAATAATAATTAGCACTATAAATAATTTTTATTTATTTATAATAATATTTTTAAATTTTTACGTATTTAAAATTGCCAAATTTATAATTATACCTGTTTCATGACTAGTTTTTATTTTAATTTTGTATCTATTTGTTTGAAGAATTGAAATATTTGATATTATTTAAGAGTGGCCCAGATATTATTTAAGTTGGAGAAGAGAGAGTGAGCGCTATAAGTGATGAGCCCGTGGGCAAGATCAAACAGCTTCGACAACCAACCATTGTTCCTGTTAGGGTTTATGAGGGATGTCGGTGGACGATCATACGACGTTGTTTGATTCCTGCGAAAGGGGCGTTTGCGGAACTTTCCTCCAGTTCCCAACCCTACTGTTGCAAACGACTTCTCTTTCTCTTCCGTCGCCATTTGAGTATTCAATGACTCTCCAAGAAGAAACAGCCACTCTTGATAAAATAAAATAAAAAGTGCAGAGAGTGCAAATTAGGGTTTTAATCCTAGAGAGAAATATAATTAAACAGTTTTCCTTTCCTGCTTTTCTTATTATTATTTAAGTTACGTGAGTAATATAATACAATATTTATAACGGAAAAGGTTATACTTACAACCTATTTTTGTTTCCAATTTTTCATATCTTAATCGTTGATTTCCGCCGATCAACGATTATCATTTATTACGAATTAATAATTAATTAATAAATTTGATTTGCAATAATCTTAACCGTTGATTGAAAGAAATCAACGATTAAGATATGGTTGTAAAAGATTAATAAATTTGATTTGCGAAAATCTTAACCATTGATTGAAAGAATTCAACGATTAAAATATGGTTGTAAAAGATTAATAAATTTGATTTGTGAAAATCTTAATCGTTGATTGAAAGAAATGAACGATTAAGATATGGTTGTAAAAGATTGTTAACAAAATAGTTTGTAAGTATAATTTTCCTTATTTATAATTACTTAAATACTATAATTATTCATGAATCATTATAATTTTTAGGAAAAAAATTATATTAAATTG
Source organism: Gastrolobium villosum (assembly GCA_032173675.1). NCBI lineage: Eukaryota > Viridiplantae > Streptophyta > Magnoliopsida > Fabales > Fabaceae > Gastrolobium > Gastrolobium villosum. The sequence continues at coordinate 185,121 of JAVKPL010003691.1, forward strand.
ATTGTCATTATGATTTTTCTACAAGACATATCAAATGTTACTCAATATACAGGCATGATTTTTCCATATGATGATTTCCGATATCAATATATAATAATGTTTAATTACAAGGATGGAAGGATATTATAAAATGGGATAAAATATTTAAATTAATAATTTAACTGATAAAAAACATTTTTATTTTCAAATAATGATAAATGTAAAAAATCAAGTATAATAATTCTTCCCAAGAATTCAAAATTATCGCCACCTAAAAGATCAAAATAGTAGATGTTATTAGAAAATCATCTCAACAATTATATATGATATAACTTATCCAACTTAAATAATATCAAATTTTTCAAACAAACAGATACAAAATTAAAATTTAGTAACGTACTATATATTGTAACGCACTCTGACAATCTACTCCATTGATGAGATATATAGTCCCACCAGGACCTTCACCTTCTCACGGATTCTAGTACCCTCTTCGGGTATAAGCACAAGATTTGTTTCCCCATTAAGCCCTAAACACCCTACACCCTACCCCCAAACCCGAAACCTTAAACCCGAAATGCGAAACCCGAAACCCTAAACCATAAACGCTCAATTATATTAATTTCAAAATTAATGACTGATCTATATTAACGGGACTATGGGAGTAAATAACTGCCACAAGATGACACCCTGACAGTCCCGCCAGAGGTAGTGAGACTGAAGCTTTTACAAGAGTGGCCCAAATTTCTCCTTTCCACTATTATGATTTCATTATAATTAATATCTAACTATTTAAATCATAAACAGAAAATTATTGTTATTATTATTATTATTTTTATAATAACTTTTGTTTAATTTTATTAAATGATAATTAGCACTATAAATAATTTTTGTTTATTTATAATAATATTTTTAAATTTTTTCGCATTTAAAATTGCCAAATTCTTCATCAATTATACCTGTTTCATGACTGATTTTTATTTTAATTTTGTATCTGTTTTTATTGAAATATTTGATATTATTTAAGTTGGATAAGTTATATCATATATAATTGTTGGGATGATTTTCTAACAACATCTACTATTTTTTTTATAAATTCTTGGTAAGAATTATTATACTTGATTTTTTACATTTATCATTATTTGAAAATAAAAATATTTTTTATCAGATAAATTATTAATTTAAATATCTTATCCATTTTTATAATATCCTTCCATCCTTGTAATTAAACATTATTATATATTGATATCGGAAATCATCACATGGGAAAATCATGCTTATATATTGAGTAACATTTGATATGTCTTGTAGAAAAATCATAATGACAATCAATTTTAATATAAATTTTTTTCCTAAAAATTATAATAATTCGTGAATAATTATAGTATTAATTAATTATAAATGAGGAAGGTTATACTTACAACCTATTTTCGTTTACAATCTTTTACAACTATATCTTAATCGTTGATTTCTTTCAATCAACGATTAAGATTTTCGCAAATCAAATTTATTAATCTTTTACAACCATATCTTAATCGTTGATTTCTTTCAATCAACGGTTAAGATTTTCGCAAATCAAATTTATTAATCTTTTACAACATATCTTAATCGTTAATTTCTTTTAATTAACGGTTAAGATTTTTGCAAATCAAATTTATTAATTAATTATTAATTCATAATAAATGATAACCGTTGATTGGCGGAAATCAACGATTAAGATATTATTGTAAGAGATTGTAAACGGAAATAGGTTGTAAGTATAACCTTTTTCGTTATAAATATTGTATTATATTACTCACGTAACTTAAATAATAATAAGAAAAGCAGGAAAGGAAAACTGTTTAATTATATTTCTCTCTAGGATTAAAACCCTAATTTGCACTCTCTGCACTTTTTATTTTATTTTATCAAGAGTGGTTGTTTCTTCTCGGAGTGTCATTGAATAGTCAAATGGCGACGGAAGAGAAAGAGAAGCCGTATGCAATAGCAGGGTTGAGAACCGGAGGAAAGTTCCGCAAACGCCCCTTCCGCAGGAATCAAACGACGTCGTATGATCGTCCGCCGACATCCCTCAGAAACCCTAACAGGAACAATGGTTGGTTGTCGAAGCTGGTTGATCCTGCCCACAGGCTCATCACTTATAGCGCTCACTCTCTCTTCTCCTCTCTTTTCCGCAAGCGGCTTCCTCCCTCTCCTTCAGGTTAGTGTGCTTTTTGTTTTAAATAATTTTGTTACTCTTTCTCAATATGAGGACGGTTTTGTGTTTCTAGCTAATTGATTGCTCTCTCTCTCTCTTATTTTACCCTCCTAAGTTGAGATTTAGTAAATAGGGTTGGTAGGTTTGTCGTTTTTAGTTAGTGGCATTATTCTTAGGGTTTTTATGAGAAAATTATTTAGTACAACTAATTTTATCTTATTTAGATTTATTTCCCATCTAATTTTCAAATATTAATTTTTTTCTTGGCTTATTCATTTATTATGTACTTATATTTAAATAGATTTTATATCACTTGGAGATAGACTAAAAATCAAACTTATTTTTTATTCATATTTTAAGGATTATATGCTTAATATATTATGACTAAATACCTTTTTTGATTCTCAAGAAAAAACTCGGGATCCAAATTAATTTCTGAGAAAAAAAAGTCGACTTATGGTATCTCTAAAATTTTAGTTCTTTGAAATTGTGATCCTTCTAAAATTCAAATAAAATTCATGTTAATATTTCAAAAAAGATTAATATTTTTTTTCCTATGGAATTAAAATAGATTTCGCATTTTTTTTAAGAATCAAAAAAATTATTTACTTATATATTATTTATACGATATATTTTAAGCAATCTTTTATTATCTAATCAAATCTTATGATTTGATATGATTTATAACTTAAAAATCGATTAACAATTTGTATTGCGATTGACTTGAGTCTGGTTTAATATTCTAGATCTTCGTAATATTGTATATTCGTATCATAATATGGGTATTAGGAGTATGTGTCTCATTGAATTCTAATTTCACAGTCCAATTAATCGTACTATATATAGTAACGCACTCTGACAATCTAATCCGCTGATGAGATATATAGTCCCACCAGGACCTTCACCTTCTCACGGATTCTTGTACCCTCTTCGGGTATAAGCACAGGATTTGTTTCCCCATTAAACCCTAAACACCCTACACCCTACACCCTACACCCTACACCCTACACCCTAACCCCTAACCCCAAACCCCAAAACCCTAACCCCAAACCCTAACATGAAACCTGAAACCCGAAAACCCCTAAACCCTAACTCGATAACCCTAAAACCCTAAATCCCTAAACCCGGAACCTTAAACCCGAATCGCGAAACCCGAAACCCTCAACCCTCAAGTGTTCATAAATGTAAAAAAAGTTCTCTGATTATTGGTAGGTAATCTGGATATTCCAGTACAATTTGAAACACACAAAAAAAAATTAAGTTTTTCTTCATAACTATGCTAAAGTATCAAAATTACAAAATTCTAAATGTTAAAAGAAAAATAAAATAACAAAAGGCTTCCCCAGACTTTATCTACATTCTTCCTGGCAGCATATGATTTGGCATGACCTCCGGTATTGAAAGCTTGCAAAGAAAATTTTGCAAGTGAAACTTTAGTAGACCAAACCGCAGGTTTATAGCTGTTCTAGTTTTGTATCCAAGTATTTGAACATCGTGCTGGAACGAGGTGGGAAAGAAAGAAAATCTAGGTACGAAAGTGGGAAACGAAGATCCAAGCTTGAGAAGACGTTGGGAAAGGAAGAAAATTCAGGTACAAAGGTAGTGAAGGCGCTCCAACAATCGAAAGATGATGTAGGAGTCGAAACAGAGGGATAGAGCGCCGCTGCGGAGAGTGAAAGGGTAGTTTGAAACCCTAGGATGTACTTTTTTCTTTTATATCATTCAATAAAATTACCATAATAACCTTAAAAAAATTGAGAAAAAATATATGCGGGTCAGAGTGGGTTTACGGGTTGATCCGAACCTGACACGAATTTTTTTAGTGTCATTTTCTTCAACCCAAAGACGACACGCAAAAGAAACAGGTTGACTCGAACACGAAAATTTCGTGTCGGGTCTAGATCAGGTGCCACCCGTCACTTCCACCTGGAGAACTAATTTATATAGACGCATACTCTTATAGACCAAAGCAATACAAGCTGCCACTTTCAGGCAATAAATTATGCATTAAAAGCAATTTTTTAATGAGCGAGAATTAGCTAAGTTACAAACCATAACAAAACTTGCCGTCGAAAGATTATCTTTTTAAAAGAGAGGATACTTAAATTTCAACGGATTTGTTGAGTGGGATTTGGGTTAATGATACAACCCTACAACTTACAAGTTTCACATTAATGCATAATCAATTTGGATACAACCCTCGCATTTGAACTTTTTGTCTAACCTTCTGTGTAAAATGTAGACTTTAGAAAGATATAACAAAAAAAATTGCATGGATTATAATAGCTTGGCGATATAATATTCAACTCGGAACACACTTCTCATGATCCAATTTATTTTATTTATTTTTTTGGAAATTGTTCGAAGGTTATCCCCGAGCCGAACATTAAGGATTAATTCTTTCGAGGTGGAGAAATTACGCAATTATGGGTACAGCCTCTCCCAACAAAGTCTTTTCTATACACATGGTGAGGGATCGAACTCCTATCAGCATGTTTAAGGGACTCGGCTATTTACCAACTTTGTCAGACTTTGTTGGTTCGTTGCCCATGTTCCTACTTATTTTTCTACTTGATTCTAGAATTTGACTTAACATAATAAAGGAGAGTTAAGAGTCTAAACTGGTTTTCCCACTTCTGATAGAGGTTACTTTTTGGTTGATTATTACCGTAAATATGTCTTAAATGTTGCTTTGGATGACGTAGTCTACAATTTCTAACTCATGAAATCTGTTTCACTCATGGAGGTCTGGTGAAGAAACTGCAAAATAATTAAATAAAAGAAAAAATGTTTGTCATTTCAAATAATATAACTTATATCATTTCACTTCCACAAAGAGGTGGGACCCACATCTTTATATTTTTTTATCCACTCTCCCTCCTTCTTTATCCATCTCTTTCTATCACTTAAAAATTAAAATGATACATACTTTTCAAGGAAAAGTTATTGATGCAAATGTGTTTTAGACTGTCTTTATGTAACACAAACAGAGCAACAACCAAGATAAGTTTTGGGTATTTGACAGTTCCGGAGGATAAAATTATGTGTATATATATATATATATATATAATTATAAAATCTGTCATTTTATCACAACGCCATCTTAAATATAAAAAATGACCGAATAAATGTAAAATAAATCATTGGGTGTTTGACTGTTCCGGGAGAAGATAAAATTGAAAAAATGAGTGAGCCAATCCCTTATGAATATATTTAAAATTAAGAATTACTTAACGAATGGATCATGGTTAAAGAATAAAAACACAAAATACTATATATAAAAAACGATTAAATAAAATAAAACATTTATTAAATTAAAAATTCAAGAATTATTTATGCAATTTGAGATGAGTAATGAATTAGGAGCATTTGAATTAGGAGCATTTGAATTAGGAATCTGACTCCTCTAAAATGAGGAGTACACTTTAAAGCATAAAATGTAAAGTTATAACCGTAGATTCAAAAATTAATTCCTAAAATTATAATATATTATAATAAGTTATCCCCCATAAACACAACTATGTTGAGCACATTCGGGAGGACATTTGGATCAGTATCACTTTCCCGTTAGTATACATCACATTATTAAATATAAACATATCTTTTTTAGTTTACTCTAAGGGGTTTACTAATCTCATTTTACATGAGATAGTACTCTATGTGGGTGACATAAATATGTGGGGTCCATAATTTAAAAAAATAATAATAATTGGCACAAAATTCTATGGGTGTATGACATAAAATAGGTATCTTATACAACATGATATTATCATTTCCCTTATTCTAATCGTAATACTCAATCATTCGTTTCAACTTTGGCACGCTATTATGAATTTTTCATATTTAATTGAAGTCAAGATTTTCACAAACTAGCTTTTTTCCATACACTTATCCAATCTCCTTAGCACAAACTTGGCTGCACAAAGTACATTTTCATATTGAATTTTTTTATTTGTAAAAGGTGTGATTGTCAAATTTAGAGTTTCTCATCTATTAGTATTTGAACCTTTTTATGTCCTTTGTTTATTAGATGTGACTATGACCAACGTCCTTTACAATGCTCTTGGGGTCTCCCCATCTTGCCGTCCAAAGCAAAATAAAGTGCAAACTTGGTTCCAACTTCCAAGAGACAAATCCAAAGCAAACTCATTACAAAGTCCACTCTTCATAAGCACAACCATTTGCATCTTACTTTCATCACCTCAAACTTATGTCAGAGCTATCAAGCTAGATTAATTTTCGATTAATTCTGGGAGCTATATTGTTGAAGATAAAGGAACAATGGCGAAAGAAGCAAGCAAACAAAGTAAGTTTAAGCACTTCATATTATCCCCCATAAGATATATAAAGAAAGCAAGGCAAATATACTTGAAGTGTGTGGTGGAATGTGCCGGAGGGTATGGTTATAGTGCTGCCACTCCTTCTTCTGGTCATCACATATCACACTTGCCTATGACTAATAGTGTCAACCTCAATGCTTTGAGGCCAAGTGGTGATGAAGGACAGAGAGCGCTTTTGAGAACAGTGCCTAATAGAAATGTAGGGAATGAAACGATGGTTGTTATGCATAGACAAAGACAACCATTTGTGGGGTATAAATATAATAGAATGAAAATGAGCTATAGTCCTGAGGTGAGGAAGATGGAAAGAATTGATGAGGAATAACCTTGTTATTTTGAGGAGGATCAAATACGTTTCAAGACCCAACTATTTTATTTGTATCCAAGAAGAAGGAGCAATGTTGTCAACATGCGAACAGTGTATAATCAACGAAGATTGAAGGATGACATGCAAGACGCATGTAGCTCCAAAAAAGGTGACTTAGTCTAATTAGCTAGAAAAATTTGAATGATCCTCTACATTTGTAGCTAAGTTTTTTATACTTTGCTTTCGTAATGATACCATGTATTTTGCAATAGTATTTTCGTTAATTTTGCAATCGACGATGTGGTGAATATTTGGGCTTCAAAGAACTTGATAAGATTTATCAAAGAAAATGTGACTTTGGATCTTGATTTATGTTAAGATTTGTTTTACTTTTCGGTTCTAACTGTAGAAGTTACTCTAACATTTTGAGTCAAAATGTCAGGGGCGAGTTAAGATACCTAAAGACACATCAGAGACCACGCGATTAGTATTTCCTACAAATGAAATTTTGTATTTGGCTTACTTCATATTATTCATGAGTGAATCAGTAATTACTAATTTGTTTAACTTTTTTTCTTAAAAAAAAACACATTGTTAGTCTATTAATCAACTAATAAAAGTTGTTAACTAATAATTAACTAATGAGTAGAGTAACCATGTATAGCCTAAATGTAAAATTTTAGAGGTGGAAAAAACATTTTCTTATTTATTTTAAATAAACGTGATGCAACACTTAGTAAAACTGTAAAAGCAAGCTTTACATAAGGTTAAGTTTAATTAATGTTAAGCTACAATCAGCTCAAACTCCACATTAGTTATAAATGATTATTTTCTCTGTTTTATAAAATGTTAGGTTTGAATTTATATTAATTACATCATCCTAATCATTCTTTTTTCATAATTCTACGCACGAACCCCACATAAAATTTAATAGATAAGTAAGTAAACTCGACCGTAAGATGCTCAAGCTTTCTGTAACAAATTCTGGTTAGCAATAAATCTTTGGTACTACTGTTGTACTAAGATTCAGTGCATCTCATTAATGAGAGCAGTACACATTAGATGAGAAAGAAAAAGTTTGACAGAAAAAAATTAAATTAGCTGACATGTGATATTTTCGTTGGTGAGATGTAGTGAGTCTTAATACCAAAAATAAATTTTCGGTACTACTACTGACTGCTGTACTAAAGACTCAGTGCATCCCACCAACGAAAATATCACATGTCAACTAATTTAATTGTTTTCGTTAAAATTTTTCTTTCTCCTCTAATGTATACTGCTCTCATTGATGATGAGATGCGGTAAGTCTTTGGTACAATAATAATACTAAAAGATTTATTCGCTGGTGTATCAACGACAGCTAGCCTTTCCTAACATTGATCTATTCGGTATGTACTTATCACTATACATAGAAGTGAGAGACATAACAACATAACCAATACGACAAAAAAATTCCAAAAGTACTAGTTTAAATCTCACCAGAATCAACATTAATATAATTAAAATTTTATTATACTAATATTTTTTTTATTTTTTTATTTTTTTTTGAGAATATCCCCATTAATCTCACAGTTATTATAATACGGAGGAGGATATTATTATTTTTTGAATTTTATGTTTATCATGTAACAAATATAATTTCATCTTCATACACACACTAAAGAGGTGGGATCCACATATTTTTCTTTTTCTTTCATCATTTCACTTTTTCTCTCTTTTGATGTGAGAGTTGGAAACAACACTTAAATTATGTAACATAGCATTAATAAAATCCTTATTTTTTTATTTCTTTAAATGAACTTTTAAAAGAAAGAGGGGGAAATAAGAAAACTGACAAATTAATAAAAGTACATTAATTGTAATAATGGCATTTCCTTTGATGGCAAGAAGAAAGTAACCGTGAATGCAGATGTACATGCAGGAAAAAGGCAAAGGCAAAGGCATAATAATTGTGATAAGAACAACATTTACATTCGCATAAATAAACATAATAAAACTGGTATTGGAAAGTACAGTTGTTGTGAAGTTAGAGGCAAAAACAGGGATGGAGAGAAGTGAGGAGGTTATGAGGCGACGCATTCGGAGGAAGGGAAGTGGTGCGAGAACATGGCTGGTGGTTGACGGCGGCGGCAATAAAGAGACGGTGGAGGCTGGGCGGCAGATGATAATGAGGAGGACGGGGCTGACGGCACGTGACCTGAGGATACTGGACCCACTACTACTGTCGCAGCCTTCGACGATTGTGGGGCGTGAGAGGGCGATGGTGATAAATTTGGAGCACATAAAAGCTATTATCACTGCGAAAGAGGTTCTCTTACTCAATTCCAGAGACCCCTCCGTTATCCCATTCGTCGATGAGCTTCACTCACGGATTCTTCATCACCACTCCGCCACTCCACCTCCGGTTTTTGTCTCACTTTCTCTACTTTCTTCTTCTCTTTTTGTCTGTTATTGTTATTGAAAGGGATGATATCATAAGAAATAATGACTATATTTAATTGGAAAAATGTTTATTCTTCTAAATTACACCACTTATATTCTTTCACTCTCACAGTAGTGGTGTCCACATCTTTATTTATTTTTTTCAACTTTATATCCTCCTTTATCTATCTTTTTCTCTCTCTTAAAATGACACAACTTTTCAATATGACACACGCTTTACCCATATTTTATTTCTGTTTTGGAAAACGATTTCTTAGTTTTCAGAAAAAAAAAAATTCGTTTAGTAAGATCTATCCCATACAAAATGTTTCAAAAATTATAACTATTTTTTTTAAATCAAATTTATGACTCTATTTGATTTCGGTTCTTAAAAATAATTTTCTAGTTTTCAGAACAAAAAAACACATTTTGTAAACTTGTCTTGTTAATTAAAAATTGTAAGTATTTTATTATTTTTAGAATCAAATTTAGAGAACATGTCTATGTATAAGTTGTTTTTTTTTTGTTTTGATTTTTGACTTAAAAAAAATAGAATAGAAAATAATGTTTCCATAACTATTTTACAAAATAGTTCTAAGAAAAAAAAAATAATCAGAACACAAAAACAATATTTCCTACGTATACATAATCTTCTCACATGACTAAGCGAGGTAAAATCATTTATTATGACGAAACATTAAATGCATATTAAAATGTGTAATGAATTTGTGAAAGTTATAAAATATTTATTTTTTCACCAAAAATTTTTTTAATTGTTTTTTAAATTAAAAAATTAATGATCCGTTGACTTATTCAGTTAAATCAGATTATTAAATTTGGTTATGAGTATTCTAGATTGTTTTTTTTGACTAATCTGAAGTTGTTTATTTTTCTTTCCGGTATGCTATCCAAAAAAAGTTGTTAATTTATATATTTAATCATAATATATTCAACCATAACTCACTGACTATTCAGTCCACAATTCAACTATCTAACCCATTGGTTGAATAATGAGGGATTTGGATAAGTTATATGTTCAATTTTTACTTTTATCTAGAAAAGTAAATGAATAAATTAAACTGTAAGTAAGGCTGATTTCAATAAATTGCAAAATTTAATACTCCAAAAACGGTTGGTACGTTTTCAAATCAAATGTATGTTTACTCATTTTTTTTTTTTGGTACAGATGTTTACTCATATTTATTTATAAAAAATATTACAAAAAAACTCTCAATTGGATATAAAATAAGTTAATCTAAACACATAATATATGATCTCTTACAGGAAGAATAAAAAATACTAGTCTGTTTGTGAAATAACTTATTTTATATTTAAAATAACTAATTAATAATAAAATCCTTCTTGAGTAAAAATAAAAATTTGATCAAAATCAAATGTGCAATTAATCAAGTTTATATATGTTTTTACCGGATTGGTGTATTGCAAATTTGCTATCAAAGAACGTTAGGTCTTCTCGGCGTCAAGGGAATGAGAATGACAATCAAGGCAGTTGATCATTTAAAGTTTTCTTTTTGGTTGCTGTAGTTTTTGTTTTTATTACTAAATATCTTTTTTCTTACATGAAGAAATTATATTTATAATCTCTTTTATTTTATTTATAATCACTTTTATGATTGTTGGATTAAAATCAAATTAACTACTCTCACTTAATATTATTTTATAACAAAAAATTTGATTTTGATTTAACAACAACAAAAAATTATTAAAAGTTATAAGTATATTCTCCCTCATTTTCTTTATATCACTTTATATACTTTTGTATGCTTCACTTCCATATGATTTAACAAAATTATATTGCCTTATATAGTTGATATAGGATGTTCAAACTAGCGTCGCTGTTCTTTTATGAAACCACTCTTTTGTAAATCCTTGTTTTGCTGTTTTGGCCATTGAAAATGTTTTCAGTAATGCCCCTTTTCTTGTATTTCTATCATATTGAGTACTATCAATCTACAGGAGGATCAAGATGGGAAGGATAATAAAGATGAAAGAAAGCAAGATAACATGAAGATTCTTCCATTTGAGTTTGTAGCACTCGAGGCATGCCTCGAGGATGCTTGTACTGCCTTGGAAAATGAGGTATATTTATATATATAGGGTTTTATAAGAGTTATGTTGTAGGAAAGGTGATTGTGTAATGTTATAGAGATTCGTTTTGCGTGACAGAGTTTTTTTTTTGCTGTGGGCTCCACAAAATGTTGTGAGTGAAAGTAAACTGGCCTTTGAAGGCCGATGCATGTAAGGTGTAAAACAAAAATTTTACTGCGGAACATACATGCACTCATAGATTCATGCTTTAAGACAGCATGATGTTACCTTGTTTTGGCCTGATCAGTCAGGGAGATGAGATGTCAGGCTTGAAGGGTTCAAACCCTCTAATGGTGATCCACCACCGTTCGTCTATGATGCAAGAACTCTTTCTTGAAAGCCACCAGATGAACACCACAATGAGGCTTGCTATGCGCACAAGTGGTGAGGGTGGAGGCTAGGTATCCTGTTTGGAAAGGTGTACTGAGCTACCCTACAGAATGGTGCATAGAGGAGGAGAGTTGGCTTGGTTTTCCAATGAAACCTAAGGTGAGGAACATGTCTATTTACGCGCACCCTTTGGAGAGAGGAGGGAATTCATTCATTCAAAATGAAAAACAAACTTTCAAATTTCTTTGAAAGTTATGCATGAAACAGTGTCATAAGGTGGAGCTGTTGCAAAACAAACTTTGCCAACAACCTCCAATCTTATCCACATGAATTTAAATTCAAATTAATTTAAACTTAAATTCATAAACTATCATATAGTATATAGTTTTCATGCGCATAATTCAGCCCTATAAAGGGTCCAAATACATTGAGCAGTTGCATTCAAAATTTGAATCAACTTACCCACTGATTCCCTCAACCACCAAATCTGAATGGAGGTTTGTTTTAAGTGATAAGATAACACTCTTATCACTTAAAAGTGATGCACCAAACAGCCTAGGGAGAGCCTCCAAAGATGCTTCTTCATCCAAGGAATATGCTCCAATAAGATCCTGTCTTATCCTTTTGTTATGAAACAACTTTTCAAAACCAATTCAAATTCGAATTCAAACACTTGAATTCAAACGTTCAAACATTCAAATTCAAAATTCAAAATTCAAAATTTCAAATTTCAAATTCAAAATTCGAATTTCAAAATTCAAATTCAAATTCAAATTTTAAAATTCAAATTTCAAATTTCAAATTCAAAATTCGAATTTCGAAATTCAAATTCTAAATTCAAATTTCAAAATTCAAATTTCAAATTTCAAATTCAAAATTCGAAATTCAAATATTTGATTATTAATTTAACTAATTAAATTAATTAGTAATGGCTTGGACTATCCAAGCCCATTACTAAACTCCATGCACCACCCACCCATTTAGGTGGGCTTCCAAACAACTTCTTGGGCTAATAACATTATTAGGCCCAATACCTTTAAAGCTAGTCCATCATAACTACAAGGTGTTAGTGTGTGACCCATTAGGTCCAACTTAGCTACTGACATAACTGGGCTTGGGCCCAACAAGCCCACAACCCAATTAATGACAACACAGAGCACTAGCAATGCTTTGTTGCCCCAGAACTAGTCAGATTAATGACTTGATCATCCTATTGCACATATTTGGTTACCGTATGTATTTCCCTTCGTCTCGGTTATCTTCCCATTAACCTAGGGTAAGGAAATGTATCAACCCCTACGGTTTTGGGTAAGCTTTATTCGAAATAGGGAATCTTCAATTTACTGACTCTAAAGGCAGATCATCTCATGATCTCTTTTACTATGCATAGATTCCCGAGTCCCTGTAAATGTCATCCCGATTTCTCCGGTTTACAGATAACCTAATCTCTCACAGAGATTTGACGAATTCCTTCAGCTTATTACCCTAGCCCTGTGCCCTTTAAGGACACGCCCAACAGTATACCTATGAGTCTCCATGTTTCAGGCAGACGAGGTATACAATCAAAACATGCCTTCAAGAACACAGTCTAGGTAATAACTTTTGGTCTAAGGAAAGACACACCCAAACATAAAGAGATTACTCTAATGACACTATCTGTGAGATTTCCTCATAGAGTCTCTTTTTGGGTCTGTTCAGTGCGAGCTATACTCTTATAGGTCCACCCACGACTTTAGCTAAGATATCTCCATATCTGCAGCTCATGAGGTCTTTACCTTGTATCCATATACAAGTAGATAAGTCGTACTAGTCTTTACTCGAGATCACTGATCCCCAAACTCAGTGTCTCTAGACTAGGAACATATAATTAGGAATAGACATGCAATATCCTTGAATCCTCATGATCGTGATCTCATCACAGATACTCAAGAGATACCTGTTCTATTTCAAGGGGTTTATCCAGTTCATTCATATAATATTAACAGTAATATCGAGACACAATATGAAACTGAATAAATAGTGCTTACATTTATTTGCGACAAATAAAGTTCTACATCTAGTGTCCTTTATTTAATCAAAAGATTGTCTCTAGGACACCCATATGCTAACAAGCTCCCACTTGGCCTAGAGCCAATCAGACCTAAGTCGTATGCCCAAAGCCTCATAATGACTATCATGTTTTCTCTGAGAAACAGCCTTTGTCAGAGAATCGGCCAGGTTATCGTCTGTGGGAACATAATCCATTTTTACATCATTCCTATCAATGATTTCTCTAATCAAATGATATCTGCGGAGCACGTGTTTAGATCTTTGATGAGACCTAGGTTCCTTTGACTGCGCGATGGCTCCAGTGTTGTCGCAAAGCAACTGTATGGGCTCATCCACGCTTGGAACCACCCTTAGTTCATTTATGAACATCTTGATCCACACTGCCTCCTTAGCTGCTTCTGAAGCAGCTATGTATTCAGCCTCTGTCGTTGAGTCTGCTGTTGTCTCCTGCTTGGAACTTTTCCAAGACACTGCCCCACCATTTAAGGTGAATACGAATCCTGACTGTGACTTGCAGTCATCTTTGTCACTCTGAAAGCTGGCATCAGTGAATCCTTTCACTGTTAACTCATTAACCCCACCATAGACCAGAAACGCATCCTTAGTTCTTCTTAAGTATTTAAGGATGGTTTTGACTGCCGTCCAGTGACCCTCTCCAGGGTCTGACTGGTATCTGCTCGTAATGCTTAAAGCATATGAGACATCTGGTCTCGTACATATCATGGCATACATGATGGATCCAATAGCCGAAGCGTATGGAATTCCACTCATGCGATCCTTCTCAGGCTGTGACTTAGGACACATAGCCCTTGATAGGTGTACCCCATGACTGACAGGAAGAAAACCCCTTTTCGACCCTTCCATGCTAAACCTCTTTAGCATCTTGTCAACGTACGTGGATTGAGATAAACCCAGCAGCCTCTTGGATCTATCTCTATAGATCTTTATACCGAGTATAAAGGCTTCCTCTCCCAAATCCTTCATGGTAAAGTTTTCTGAAAGCCACTCTTTCGTTATTTTTAATGTGGGGATGTCATTTCCTATTAGCAATATGTCATCTACATAAAGCACTAGGAAGACGACATTACTCCCACTTACCTTTCTGTAAACACAAGGTTCATCCTCGTTCTTGATAAAACCGTTACTCTTAACGACTTCATCAAAACGTATATTCCAACTTCTTGATGCTTGCTTTAGCCCATATATTGACCTTTGTAGTTTGCATACCATATGCACCTGATCTTTGTTTTCAAAGCCTTCAGGTTGTGTCATGTACACTTCCTCCTTCAAGAACCCATTCAAGAAGGCGGTCTTGACATCCATTTGCCAAATTTCATAGTCGTGGTATGCTGCTATTGCAAGCATGATCCTAATAGATTTGATCATGGCAACTGGTGAAAAAATTTCATCATAGTCAACTCCTTGTCTTTGACGATACCCTTTCGCCACCAACCTAGCTTTGTAGGTCTGAACGTTGCCATCTGCATCAGTCTTTCTTTTAAAGACCCATTTATTACCAATAGGAACTATTCCTTGTGGTTTAGGAACCAAGGTCCATACCTTGTTCTGATACATCGAATCCATTTCAGATTCCATGGCTTCAAGCCATTTTGAGGAGTCAACATCTTTGACCGCCTCCTCGTAGTTACTTGGTTCATCATCCTCAACAGTTTGCTGATTCTCAATCACAAACTCGTACCTTTCAGGTGGATGGATGACCCTCGTAGGTCTACGGAGTTGTGTGTTTACTTCTCCATTGGAGAACGTCGCCTGCGGAGCAGACTCGGGTTCCTCAATCTGTTCTTGTGGATCTTGCACTTCTTCAAGATCAATCTTACTCCCACTGCCTCCTTGAGAGATCAAATCCTTCTCAAGGAACTCAGCATTCTTTGAAACAAACACTTTGTGTTCTTCCATGGAGTAGAAGTAGTATCCCTTAGTACCTTTAGGATACCCCACAAATAGACATTTAGTATTCTTAGCACTACGCTTGTCTGATGTCAACGCTTTGACATAAGCTGGCGATCCCCATACCCTGAGGTAACTCAGGTTGGGTCTCTACCACTCCATATCTCATATGGTGTGGTCTGAACAGATTTAGACGGTACCCTATTTAGAAGGTATGCCGCTGTGTCTAAGGCATATCCCCAAAACGATTTTGGAAGTTGAGTCTCACTCATCATAGACCTAACCATGTCTAACAAGGTCCTGTTTCTCCTTTCGGAGACACCGTTTTGGTGTGGTGTGTAAGGAGCGGTAAATTGTGAGAGAATTCCATTTTCTCTCAGATAACCCTGAAACTCGTGGCTCAAATATTCACCACCACGATCTGATCGTAATGTCTTAATCATCTTGCCACGCTGTTTCTCCACCTCATTCCTAAACTCTTTGAACTTTTCAAAAGCTTCAGATTTATATCTCATTAGGTATATATACCCAAATCTTGATTTGTCATCTGTAAAGGTAATGAAATAAGAATATCCACCTCTAGCCTCAATAGACATTGGGCCACATACATCAGTATGAATGAGTTCTAATAACTCACTAGCCCTATGACTCTCAAGCCCTTTGGGCTTTTGTTGAATCATTTTCCCAGCTAGACAAGATTCACACTGTCCATAGGATTCCAAATCCATGGAGTCCAGGTATCCATCTCTATGCATCCTAGACAATCTTGTTTCATTTATGTGCCCTAGTCTACAGTGCCAAAGATAAGATTGATTATCCGTCCTAGGTCGTTTCACATCTATATTGAGCACTTCATTTCCCATTTCCAACACATACAATCCATTTATTAAAGAAGCAGTACCGTAAACCATATCATTCAAAATGATAGAAAAAGTACCATTCCTAATACTGAAAGTATATCCATCTTGTTCTAAACAAGAAATTGAAATAATGTTTCTAGAAATTTGCGGAACATAAAGACAATTATTCAAATGCAGTAAAAGGCCCGTAGGCAAAATAAGGTCAGCATCTCCAACTGAATGAGCAGCAACTCTTGCTCCATTACCAACGCGGAGATCCACCTCGTTTCTATCCAATCTCCTTGGGCTCCTAAGTACCTGCAACATATTGCAGATATGAGAACCACACCCGGTATCTAATACCCATGAGGATGGATTAGCATAAGAATAATTTATCTCAATCATGAAAATACCTGAGGCAGAAGCATCACCATGCTTCTTGTCCTTCACATTGTTCAGGTA
The DNA here is from genome assembly GCA_032173675.1 of Gastrolobium villosum. Lineage (NCBI taxonomy): Eukaryota > Viridiplantae > Streptophyta > Magnoliopsida > Fabales > Fabaceae > Gastrolobium > Gastrolobium villosum. The sequence continues at coordinate 202,062 of JAVKPL010003691.1, forward strand.
GTCTGGACAATTCCTCTTCCAGTGGCCTTTCTTGCCACAATGGAAGCACTCAGCATCACCCTTGTCCTTAGGTGCCTTCTTACCCTTCTTCTTGCCCTTCTTCTTCTTGGATTTTCCTTTGGGCTTAAGGGGGTCACCTTTTGCAGGCTCCTTACCCTTTCCCTTGGCCTTGCTAGGCCCACCAATCAAAAGAGCCTGTGTCCTATCCTTCTTGATAGACACTTCAGCTGTTGTTAACATGCTTAACAACTCAGGCAAGCTCACTTGCATCCCATGCATATTGTAATTCATGATGAATTGACTGAAGGAAGGTGGAAGTGAGGTGAGGACTAAGTCATTACTTAGCTCGGCATCCATGATGAAGCCTAGGTTTCCTAGCTTCTCAATCAGCCCGATCATCTTGAGAACATGGCTGGCAACAGACATGCTCTCAGTCATCCTACAAGAGAACAGTTCTCTTGAGGCCTCATACCTCTCATGCCTGCCTTTAATATCATACAACTCCTTGAGATGTACGATAATAGAGGGAGCATCCATATGCTCATGCTGCTTTTGCAGTTCAGGCGACATGGATGCCAACATGATGCATACTGCCATCACATTGTCATCCAAGTGCTGTTGATGGGTTAGGAAATCAAATTCCGCAAACCCTTCTTCCCCTTCCCGTGGAGCTACGGGTATTACAGCATCTAAAACGTAGGCAATCTTTTCGGCCCTTAGAACTATTCTTAGGTTCCGATACCAGTCCATAAAATTCGAACCGGTCAGTTTATTCGTATCGAGTATTGAACGCAGTGACAGTGGATTAGTCATACTATAAGCTGAAAAGGATGTAAAGATAGTTTTAGTTAATATACGGTTATGTAGTTAAAAGCAAATTATTAAAGACTTGAAATAATTTGCCCCTCCCACTATTTTATCTAAGTCAATGACCCTTCCTTTTGACTTAGGGTTAATCTACTTTAGATTTTACCTTAGTGGGTTTAAGAGTGCGATTATTTATTTTAACCTCCGTCTGAGACCGCAAGATTAATTTAAATAAAGGGTTGATCTTTATCAACAGTATCTCATACCCTCTCTTAACTTTAGGTTGACAACTCTTTGTCACTTAGTGGTGCATCTCATGCAACCAACCTAGCACCATTACCCTAAGCACATAAGTCCGGCTGTGCCTGCAACTTATGTCTTAGTTAAGCATTAAACCAGCACCCTAAGTGTCTTACACTTCAAACACTACTCTAGCCCAACGAAATAGTGGGTCCCAACTGAGTTGTGGAGCACCACTACGTAGAAGAGTTTTGAGTAGCATTGGTGGTGGGAGATAATCATATGCTTAATTATTTATTCCTTTTAAGGGTTCCTTTTATCTTGGGGTTAATTAGGTCCCATCAAACGCATATTGTAAGTTATCATGCTAGTCGTTACCTATGTCAAACATCTATCGGTATACACTAGTCGTTATTGGACAAACATAATAACCATACAAACGCGATTTGCCCAATTTATGCATACTAGACGTTCTAATCACACATACATATAAACAGTTTATATTGAGATAGCCATGGTGCTCGCGCTTTTGTCCTTTTTGCTTTTTTAAGCAACGGCCGCTTGTCGTCTATACGCCACTAGCCTATTTCTCTAATTACAAATAATTAAAGAAACTCTATAACACTTTGGAGGAACAAAATTACAAAATTTAAATTACAAATATACTTGTAAATTAAAATGCGCGATTACACATAAATTTAAAATTCAAAAAAATTCAAATCCGGGCACCATGACCATCCCCTTCCTGTTTGTACCTGAAAAGTTCAAAACTTGCAAACACAAACATTATATTATCACATAACATTTTCACATGTATTTTGACATTTAACATTTAAACATCAAAATAACATCAAGATTCATAATCTTAAATTTCTCATTGGCCGAATTTAAAAACAATTTCAATTAAAATTTTGTTAATTCTTTCTCAAAGAAAACAAAATTAAACCATGCATGTAGCCATATATCCCTACATGGCCGAATCATATAGGTAACTATATGATAAATTTGTCACAAAATTTCATGCATATAAACATGACACAATTCATGGAGAAAAATAAGAAATCATTCAAGGTACTCTTAGTACCCTCCATGGCCGAATCTACCCTTTCAAAAAGGGTGTTCCTTTTAGAACTTTCATAAAGAAAAGAAACTAAACCATGATGCATAATGTTTTATGAACACAGAATCAAATTTTTATGTTCATAAAAACAAAAACTTTAACACTTTAAAGGATTTGTGATTCAAAATCCACATGCAGAATTTAAACTTTAACCCTTTAAAGATTTTTGACTGTGAAAGACTCTTTTCACAAACAAGGTACCATCACCCGTCGATGGTAAAGCAACCGGGCTCTGATACCACTTGAAAGTAAACTGGCCTTTGAAGGCCGATGCATGTAAGGTGTAAAACAAAAATTTTACTGCGGAACATACATGCACTCATAGATTCATGCTTTAAGACAGCATGATGTTACCTTGTTTTGGCCTGATCAGTCAGGGAGATGAGATGTCAGGCTTGAAGGGTTCAAACCCTCTAATGGTGATCCACACCACCGTTCGTCTATGATGCAAGAACTCTTTCTTGAAAGCCACCAGATGAACACCACAATGAGGCTTGCTATGCGCACAAGTGGTGAGGGTGGAGGCTAGGTATCCTGTTTGGAAAGGTGTACTGAGCTACCCTACAGAATGGTGCATAGAGGAGGAGAGTTGGCTTGGTTTTCCAATGAAACCTAAGGTGAGGAACATGTCTATTTATGCGCACCCTTTGGAGAGAGGAGGGAATTCATTCATTCAAAATGAAAAACAAACTTTCAAATTTCTTTGAAAGTTATGCATGAAACAGTGTGATAAGGTGGAGCTGTTGCAAAACAAACTTTGCCAACAACCTCCAATCTTATCCACATGAATTTAAATTCAAATTAATTTAAACTTAAATTCATAAACTATCATATAGTATATAGTTTTCATGCGCATAATTCAGCCCTATAAAGGGTCCAAATACATTGAGCAGTTGCATTCAAAATTTG